>JBAGKO010000011.1:6617964-6633217 GCA_037177275.1 Acacia concinna
ATTCATACTTAATGGTGATCAAGCACTAAATAGATAAAAATATAAGTAAGATTAAATAACCAAAATTAACATTAAAATATAACTAAAAAGTAGAATCAAGTCTAATCAACCAATATGTTCATAGTTTCTCTAGGTTGCAAAACAAAATTAGCTATACACTATTCTCATCAAAATCATCTTAGCAATGAACCAGAATCCAAAAATATAAAGGGAAACAGAGAAATAAACAGAAAGCGTGCAAAGATTATGAGGATTCTTGTCTCCCTTCTCTCTGATTGCACGTTTAAGCCTTTTGAATATTTTGAAGAATCTGAATAGCTTCCTAAAGTAGAAGACCAATTGCTCCTCCTCAGTTCCTTCACCGCGTCAACGCCTCTTATTTATGATTTTCTCTCTCTTGCTCCAGACGCCAATGGTAACCTCGTCTCTTTATCTAATTGTAGCTCTCTCCCCCTCTTCCTCTTTCTTTTTCTCTAATTATCGCCGGTTTGATTCTCCCTTCTGGTTCGTGCTCTCTGGTTCTCGTGAAGATGAAAAAACAGATGTTGCGGCTGCACCCCTTACGCGTTCTGTAGCTTTAGGTTTCCCATTCAATTCCAAAACGCTACCGTGTAAGGGAAATGCACATAATATAATAATAATAAAGGTTAAGGTGCAAAGCCATAAACTTTTCTCAAAAGTGTAAAAATAACCTGAACTATTTTTTAGAGCAAAAGTAACCATGAACTTGCAAAACCATTAAGTTACTGTAGCAAACCGTTAATTCATTGTAGAAAACCCTTATAAAAAATTAACGGCACTACAGTAACTTAACGTTTTTGCACATTTTTTAAAATTTCATGATTACTTTTGCTCCAAAAAATCGTTTTTGCACTTTTTTAAAAATTTCATGATTACTTTTGCTCCAAAAAATAGTTTATGGTTATTTTTACATTTTTTAGAAAAATTTATGGCTATTTAAGCACCTTAACCCTAATAACAACAAAAGGCCGTTATATAAAGAAAAGGCTAGTTTATGGGTTTATTTGCCACTATTTCTTATCTTAATTAAAATTTCCAAAGATAACATCAATAATTTAGCGGTTATTTTTCATTAGAACTTAAGAGGCCGTTATATTATTCCCATCCCCATACACTATTTTCCCCTAAAATTTCTCGCTTTTTGTTTCTCACACAACGAATTATAATAATTGCTTCCTGGTTCACAATCTTATTCATGTTAACTTCCGAATAAATTGCCCGGAATTTTACATAGAATGACTTACTTTGTTAATTCATTCTCTCTAATCTAATCACGTTGAAGAAGTCAAAATTATGAACTGACATGGAAATTCTTTCTATATAAAAAAAATTATTTTTCCTCAACTTCATAAATTTTCAAACGGATTCCCCAAGGGACAAATTTGGAAATTAAATTAGCTTAAATAATACATTTTTAATCTAAATTGATTTTAGAAGTCGCCACATGAAATTGACTTGGAATATTCATTTTTATATACATATAGTAGTTTTTATATAAACCAGAAGAATTTCCTAAAAATCAGAGATAACGAAATCACGCCATAATATCTGTAATAATTAATCATTCAATAATGAACAGGCCCAAAAAATCAATCAACAATTAAGAATATTGTTACGTGGTCAAAGATTAAAATTTCCTAGAATACTATCTTATTAAAAAAATAAATAAATCTCAACAGAATCACCAAGATACAGCTCTTGGTTATAGCTAGGGCTAGAGTCATCTATGTGGCTTCTGCGTTCCAAATATAAAAGGGATCATCAATACCTAAATCGCTACAGTATCAGTAGTCATCGGAGAAAAAGGCACAACATCCCGATCGATTCATCGTCATTATTATATTGTTGAAACTTGAAAGCCCTTCATCTTCTCGCCATGTACAAAGTAGCAGACGCATCAAAATACCTGGCTATCACCGGGTTTGGCATCGATGACATAAAGATCGCTAAGAAATCATGGGTTTTCCCATGGCAATCCTGCACCATCTTGGATGTTTCTCCGGTGAACTACACGTTCGAAGTTCAGGCCATGAGCGCCGAGAAGCTCCCTTTCATTCTGCCCGCCGTCTTCACCATCGGCCCCAAGGCCGACGAACTAGAATGCCTCCTCAAATACGCCAGGCTCCTCTCTGCCCACGATCAGAACTCCAACCACGTCACGGAGCTCGTCCAGGGCGTCATCGAGGGAGAGACGCGTGTTCTAGCCGCTTCCATGACCATGGAACAGATCTTCAGAGGCACCAAAGAGTTCAAGAAGCAAGTTTTTGACCATGTTCAGCTTGAACTCAACCAGTTCGGCCTTTTGATTTACAATGCCAACGTGAAGCAGCTAGTGGATGTGCGTGGCCATGAATACTTCTCTTATTTAGGGCAGAAGACGCAGATGGAAGCCGCCAACCAGGCTAAGGTTGACGTTGCGGAGGCGAGGATGAAGGGAGAAGTCGGAGCTAAGGTGAGGGAAGGACAGACGCTGCAGAATGCGGCCAAGATTGATGCGGAGACGAAGGTGATATCGACGAGGCGCAAGGGAGAGGGACAGAAGGAGGAGTTAAAGGTGAACGCGGAGGTTAAGATTTTTGAGAACGAGAGGGAGGCAGAGGTGGCCGAGGCCAATGCAGAGCTCGCCACCAAGAAGGCTACATGGATTAGGTCTTCTCAGGTGGCCGAGGTGGAGGCCGCCAAGGCCGTCGCACTCCGAGAAGCCGAGTTGCAGAAGGAGGTCGAGGCCATGAACGCCAAGACCAGAACCGAGAAGCTTAAAGCCGAGTTCCTCTCCAAAGCAAGCGTTGACTACGAAACCAAGGTTAGTTTATCTATGCATCCATCATTCTTAATCGGTTTAGGAGATTAAAAAATGGGAAAATCTCAAAAACAAATATCATTGAAATAAAGATAAGACAAATATGTTATGTGAATTTCTAAAATTTCATCTTTTACTTTATGTAAGAAGTATAGGATTTAAAATTACTTCTCATCTCTCTCATCTTCCCTTTTAATAAAGTCCTTAAAATAAATTTTTATCTTATTAATCAAGATACATGTGCTGTTATTCATCAATAAAACTTGTGTCCATAAAATTAAATATGGGTATAAGTGTAGGTTTTTTATATATGAAGTTGTAAATATGTAACTAAAATAGTTAATCTAAAAACCCACATTGTTAATTGAGATATAGATGTTATTATTAACTCTTGAAATGCCCTTAAAACTAGGCATAAGTGTTAATTTTTGGAATATGAAATTGTGAAACCTGTTAATTCTCAGGTAAGATACATATATTGTTAATAATTCATAAAGCTTGTGCCCTCATCTATGAGTATTTTAGTCTTTTGGTTTAATTTGAAAATCCTGAAGATTTTCTAAATTTAAATAACTTATTTGTCTTTATATATATAAATATATATCTTTTAATGTTTTTTTTTAGGATTTTCCCTTAAAAAATCTAGCCTTCAAAAACGATGTTCCAAGTCCTTGTTATTCAACATTTTATGTCTTCGTTTTGTTTAATATGTCTCATGGCTGATAACTGCCCAAGAGTTTTTTGTCCTTTTTCGTCTCATGTTACGGTCCTTGAGCATGCTTTTCCAGTTCACAACTTTGCTCGTTACTGAACCAATCGCGATTGAGACATTATGTAAATGAAATTGTATGTAGGTACAAGAAGCAAACTGGGGGCTGTACCAGAAACAAAAGGCTGCAGAAGCCGTCCTTTTTGAGAGAGAGAGAGAAGCAGAAGCACAGAAAGCAATGGCGGAGGCGGCTCTTTTCGCTAGAAAGCAAGCGGCGGATGCAGAATTATACGCAAAGATAAAGGAGGCAGAGGGAGTTGTGGCCCTCGGGCAAGCGCAAGGGACCTATCTGCGAACTCTTCTTGATTCACTGAATGGTAATTACACTGCTTTAAGGGACTACTTGATGATCAACAGCGGTATGTTTCAAGAGATGGCCAGGATCAATGGTGAAGCTGTTCGCGGTCTTCAGCCCAAGATCAGTATTTGGACCAATGGAGCGGAAGGAGACCACGGCAACGGCAACGGCAACGACGGAGCTATGAAGGAGGTGGCCAGTGTGTATAAGATGCTGCCTCCTCTGTTAAGCACAGTGCAAGAGCAAACGGGAATGCAGCCACCTGCCTGGATGGGCACATTGACCCACAAAGCTTCCTAGGTCATTTCCGAGTTTCTTCATGCCTCATGTTATTTAAGACATTGGTCTCAATTTCTTTTTTCTTTTCGTTTTACTCTTCCAGTCATTTCCCCTTTTATTTACGTTGATTGTGTTTGTTTTTCTTTTACCAAGGATAGATCACGCACCTTTATTCCATTTTATTTAATTATCGCATGTGTTTAGTTATTAAATGCAGAATACTTAAATGCCAATGTCTTGTGATGAACGAACGGGCTGTAAACCTAACGATATATTGGAAAAGAGAGAGATTGCTTGTACCTTCAACAACACGGGGTTAGGTAGCAGAATAGATTTGCTACTGAATTTTTCTTGACCACTACATATAAACAAACATTAGAATAAATCATTGATTGTTATGTTACAGTATTGCAATGGGGGGTTAAAATAAAATTTGAAAGTGAAACTCCATACATATACTCACTTAGAGCCTTTTAGGGAAATTTTGTACCTTGGATCACTCTCCACTCTGGTAGAGTTTCAGGTAGCAGGTGAACAAGGTTTCTTTTGTTAGCTTTTGCTTGTATTTGTACCTCGTTTTTTAGTACATAGATAGAATACAGTTTTTTCCTAAAAAAAGAAAAAATGAAACTCCCCAAGTGCCAAATGGCCACCTGATAATACTAGGCGTTTTGCATACATCACACTGGATCCCACATATTCTGTACACATAACAGACAGCTAAACCGAAGCCATACTTGTAGCTCGCGTTTCAGCTGAACCCAACAAGTTCTCGGGGCATGCTCGCGAGTATTCCCTCCGTAAAGTTGGCCGACGGCGGAGGCGAATGCTTCAGCCTACAGGCAAAACCCCTGGAGGGAAACTGATCTATCTCTGATCGTCTATCATCCTCAAAATTGAGGGCGTAACTGGATGGGTCGTAGCTAAAATCCCCAGATTGCGTGCGCCGGTTGTGCCTCCACCGAATCCGGGACAAGAGGTATCGCCTCCTTTCACGGTAGTACCCTGCCAAGTCTCCGGCGGAGGATTTCTTAAGCCAGAAGGAAGAAGTTGAGGGTGAGGCAGGAGTCGTCGGGGACTTGGGCGCATGAAACGTGTTGTATGAGGAGTTACCGTCGTGTAGGGATTGGGAGCGATAGGCGCCGGAGAGGCAGAGGAAAGAAGATTTCAATTTGTGGCGGAGGGATGATTCGGCGTGCATGACGAAGCAGAATCAAATGACAAAATAAGAGAAATGAAGTTGAGGATTGTGAAGAGAGGTCAGGAGAGAGAGATGGAGGTGGCTTAGTGTGATGTGGGTATATATATAGATATGTGTGCGTGTGTGACTGTGTGTAAGTGAGAGGAAAGGGCAACGTAAAAGCGTGAATAGCCCTAACAAGTGGGGGAGAGTGCGCGGCCGGGCTTGTTTAGTGTGTAAACCGTGTACGCGCGTGAGAGGGTCTCTCCAAATCAAAAGGGCCAAACTTGAAGCCATCGAATGGACTTTGTGAGCTCCAAATGTTATTGGAAAGGGCGGCTACGACTTTAATTTATGACTTGCCTTTGGCATTTGGGAACATCCAATTTTGGTTTCAGATATTGTGTGACTGTTTCCACAAGAAGACAATTATCACATGTATGTATGTCAGAGATAGACACGCGTGGCATTAATTAACTAACTAATGTTCGGCACGATAAGAATATGACAGCGTAACAACTAGGTTTTTCAAACGCGGCTACACTACACACATGATGAATTTGGTTGAGTGATGTTAGAGTACTCATTAATCCAAGCTACCAGACATTATTCGGGTCATCCTCTCACTCCCACCTCGCTACAACACTCAAGGTTCATTTCTCTTTTACTTTTAGTTCCTCCCTTCCCAACACGGAGCCTAACAAACATCATCTTCTCAATGCCCATATATTTTGGTAACCAATGTTGGACTTTGACAGAGCTACATGAGCACAAAGAAAGGGTTGTTGAGATGAGGATGTATGGTCGGTATTTATAATGAATTTATAGGAGGAAGGGTTGGAGTGACCATTATACAAAAAAAGAATAATTAAAAATCATTTTAGGTGGTTTAAAGATGTAGGCTAATTGATACGTCAAGTTGTATGGAGCCCAATTAAAAAAAAGTAGAAGAAGACAAAAAATAACTATTAATGATGTTGTTGAGCAATATCTCTTAATTAATTTATAATGCCATTTGGTTTTTAACCGAGTTTAACTGTGCCATTTGATTCGAGCATGAATTCATTTCAATTCAAGGGCGTAAAAACCAGAGAGCAATGAACTTGTTTTCGGCTAACACCTTATGTACTGTTCAATCAGTCCAATGGACTACAATACATGGGCCCAAATAAAAATACAAACAAAGAAACTGCAAAGGTAAAAGGAGCTCAATGCAATGCAACCCATACAGTTTAGCATAGAGGAACTCACTCACAGGGAATTGGGAAAGATTAACACTTTTGTCATATACCCACTTGTACCAGTAACGCCAACTCTTCAATCCATGCAGACACATCACGTTACAAAAAGCTTCACAAAGTTTAGCAGGTGCAGGTGCAGGTGCAACAACGGTTGTTTTATAAAAGTAGGAAACAAGCCGAAAAGTATAAACGGACAAGAGAAAAATCTTACTAGACAGAAAATTTAGGCACTGAAATTCTACTGTTTTACCTTTTTAACTACATGAAACACCACTTTATACGGCAAATCCCAAAATGCAAAGAAAATGACAGCAAAAATCACGCTAGTGTGATTCTAAGGAAAAATGTACAGATCATTACTGCACACCCCACAAGTACCCCCATTATTCTTTTCCGCATACCTCACTTCCATTTGAATCTAAACAAATTCTATAAGCCCTCAGATTGGTTCCGTACAGATTTGTTCATAATATTGGATCTATATAAGAACTCAAACCATGTGCAGGCCTCCACCTGGGCAACTCCACATTGTCTTCTTCTGTTCCTCATCTGTATTAAGTACTAATTAATCCCTCTTCTTCCGCAACAAGCCAAATATTCTTCCTATTTTTACTGTTTTGTATGCTATGATGAGCGCTGTTATCACCTGCAATATCGTTTATTTTCTATGGAAATCTCAGTTGATAAAATAAGGTGTCATTATGTTCCTATTTTAGAAAGCAGGTATACCTCTTCCGCTTGCTCTTTGAGACCGTAGAAGTTGAAGCATTGCTGTGCCAGTTCCTCTTCCTTTGATTGATGAACCAATTATTAATCTGCTTTAATTGCAAACCAGTTTCCTGTACCAGCTTTGCCTTATCTTCCTCCTGAAAATCACATGATTAAATGTGAATTTGTGATGAGCAAGATACAAAATATTAACTTCCCAATGGTATCACCAATACCCTATATTTGGATGGAGAGAAAAGTGAGAAGAAAATAGGGGGAGAGAATACTAGGAAGAAAAACATCTACAAATGGCAAAAAAAAGAAAGAAAGAAAACCCTACTATTTAAGAGAGTTTTCACTCCTATATTCCTTTCTCCCTTGATTTTATCTCCATCCGTAAAAATCAAAGGTACGATTAGACAAACTTACAGTAGGATAAGGCCACTTGGAGTGGGCTTGCCACCAAGCTTTAAGGACAGAGGTGGTATCACCAGGAAGTTTCCCGGCTCGTCTCTTGCGCAAAATTTCTTCTCTTATATCCACAATTTTTTCTTTATAGCCCTACACTCAAGAAAACAGATGAATACGATATTAAGGGGAGGAAAGAAAACGCTATATCATGGTTCCATATCTGTTTACCTGTTTTAGTTCATGTCTCAACTCTTGCCTAACTCGCTCCATGAGGGATCTCTCATTCTCTGTTGGAACAAGGGGGCCAAATCCCATGCTGTCTGAACCATCAAAAGCACCATCAAAAAGATTTCCATCACTATTTATTTGATCTTCTTCGTCATCAGACATGGTAGCCCCTATACCTTCTCCAGGTGAAACTCCTGTTGGGTAAAAATTATAGCTTTATCACTCAGAAACTCAAAAACAAGGGCTGAGCTTTTGCAGCCTAACTTCTGTACATGAAATTAGGTAACCATCCAAGGCTTTAGGTCCAGTTTAATACATGAAAATTTTAACTCTTTCAGCATTTGAAAACCTATGAATAAGGTGTTAGTAAGATATAAAAAGCAAGAAAATTAAAAATGTGTTACACACATCTAAACAATGTACAGATGTTCGGGTCTACAAATTCACTGGCACGTTCTTTTAACAACTCAGAAATAATCTTCTTTCTATGTATCAGAGGCAATAATTGAGGGAACATACGAACATCAGCTTATTTTTATTATAATATGTAACAAACATTAAAACTTAAAAGGAATCACTCTCTGCACCTGTTAAACTTTGTAAGGATTGTTCTATCTCCCAACATGCCATGACTGCTTCCATTGCATGAACCCGAACATGTTGTTGGAGTTGTTCTTTGAAGGAGCAGAGCAACAGAACATAATGCGACTGAAACATCAAACAAAAACAGATCAAAACTGAACTGTACCGAATTAACTACGAATATCCATATCTAGAATCACGTGCATGCACAAACCATAGAATAGAACTCCATGATGCAATTCACACGCATGCATGCAGGTTATATGTGCTAACTCAAGCTTGTTCTTCGCAGCAAGAAGAATCTATATTCCTAAATACGTGCTTCGCTGCAGATCAGTCTCTAGGACTTTTAGAGTGAAGCTCGTAGGATAAATCATGAAAGGCTTATCGCTTGCTTACATAGAAAGAAACTATTACCAAATAAATCACGACTGAAAATAATAACTAAGGATGTGGTTAAAACAAGAAACTGTAAGGGAAAATGAAATTTCTTAAAAAAGAAACCGGTTAAGGCCATTTTCACATCTGTTGAGTCGCACTCGCAAGATATGATTGGTATACTGCCCGCAACAAGGCGAAAAAATTCTAGTCCGCGACAAATAAAACCCCAAATATCTAATTCAGCTTGAACAAGGTTTGAATCCATTTCTACCAGTCAATTTCGAATTCTTCGCTTCCAATTCACATCGTTCACTTGTTTCTCCATGATTTTATCATTCAGAGCTCATTTTACATATTTCACTCTCAAAATCCCTGCTCCACATTCCATTCCCCTGCACAAACGGTATTCATAACATTCTCCACTACCTTTCTTTCCTTCCTCCTCTGTTTTCTTTTCCGGCGACCACTTTCTCAGCCAATCAGATATCTAATCAACTCTTCTAACAGGAACAAGAATCCAATTGAAAGGAACTAAAAGTAAATAGAAGCTTAGATTTGATACAGAGAGCCTATTAATTCCAGCCATACTACATCCATAAAGTCGGTGTCTATTCCTTCGGCTCCAGTTCATGCCTCACAGATTTGTCCATGAACAGAGTCGATTATTTAAGGAATAAATGACAGATAATTTGGGAAGATACCATGAATTGATCGAGTCCCTTCTCATCTGAAACCATGCTATGTGCTCCATGTCCCAAAGCTGAGTACTTGGCCACCACATTCTCGGACTGAGCTAGTTGAGCGTCAATCCTCGGCAACTGGTCAACCGGCGTGGCGATCCGCAGACACGCCACGTGTGCCGACAGCAGCTGTTCGTACAGCGGATGCGCTAGAATCTCCGCCTTGGACCTCGCATTCTCCCACTTCAGCAACCTCTCCTCGCCGTCCTCCACAGCCACCTCGCTCTTGGCATTGGGGTTGTCGCCCGAAGCCATGTTCAAATCGGCGGAGTCGTGGGACAAGGCAGCGCCGTCGATGAGGGAGTTTCCGGCAGCGGCGTCGTCAATGACGTGAGTGTGGTCAGGGCGGAGGATCGGGCGGTGAGAAGCAGCTCCGGCAGAGTCAGAAGGGGCAGTAGAGTGGAGGTTGAGTATATTGTTGGCTTCGCCGTTGGAGGTATTGTCGTGAGAGTGAGAGTGGTGGGAATAGTTGGAATGGATGAAGGGGTGGGAGAGGCAATTGGGTTGATCGGAGTCGGAGAAATGGTGGGTTGATGGGTGTTGTTGATTATGGGAGGCCATTCAAGAAGAGGAAGTCAGAGGAAGCAGCCTTGGACAGCACGAGAACCTCGACGTTTGGCTCCTAAGACTTCATATGGCGAGAGAACCAACGGGAAAAAGAACCGCGCACAGAGAGAGAGAGAGAGAGGATCTATGTGCGTAGGTAGCTGACTCTGGTGCGGCAGTTGCGAGATAAGAACATAAATATGACTTGTATTTAGAATTTGCTGTTATTATATTCCCAATTTCCTATTTAAGACTTAAGTCTATCCGCTGGCACTGGCCCTCATGACTCGGCCTGTTTGGATCATAGTTTTAAATCCTGGTTTGATAAAAATGATGGTTGAAAATTTTAATTTTGATTAAAATTGTTAAGCATCTTAAAAAAATTTAAATCATAATTTCCTCAAAAGTTAGGTTAGAAACCAAAGTTTCCAAAAATAAATTTTTCCTACTTTTTATTATGAAGCCTAAGTTTGCGTAAGTCGAAACAAAATTATTTTCACATACTTACCTCATAATCTGTAAAAACTATTATTATTATTCAAACACTCTCATTTTATCCAAACCTAATTTTTTATAAAAACTATTCTGAAAAATCTATTCTGCAAAAGTCAACTCAAACGCATCTTATTTGTATACAACGAAAAACACATCAAAACAAAGTGCTTGTCCATAAAAGATTTTTTTTAATTACTTTTCTACAAACTAAGATAAAACTCTGTTCATATATTTATATATGTATTTGTGAAAACTCTTAAATTGTGGTTTCAAAAGTTGGTTTTGACAAACTGAAATAAAACTCCCCTCACATATATACTTTGTAAATCATAAAATTTACTTTCCAAAAGTTAATCCAAACATACACTTAATATATCATAGAAGCACTTCTGAAAAATAAAAACAAGTGAGCCATAAGACTTGTGAATTTTTAGGATGTAAAGTTAAATATTCACATACCTAGAAATAATGTTGTCTTAAAAAATTTTAAAAAACAGTGTCAACACATTTCTTTGGCAAGAAGAAGAAGATGAAGAAAATCACAATGTAAGTTTTTAAAATTGTAAAAATGTCATTAGTTGATTAAATATGTTATCGTTATCTAGTTTACTTTGACTAACAATTCAAATGTAACACTTACCTTCCATATATTAAATAAAAAAATAAAAATATCATTAGTTAACTAATATGTCAGTGTGGTCAGTATAGGTGGCTCCCAGGCATTATTATACCGTCTCATGGCAAATAAACTTGCCTACTTATCTTTTTCTACCAATGTTTCATAAAAACTAATATACTTCCTCCTTACTCGCGTCATTGAAAAATCAATCACCAGTAATATTTCTCAATTTTATGTTGCTAGTGCATTGGGTCAGTGTTTTTAATCACACTTAAAACAGTGAATTGTATATTTACCCACACCACACCCTATTCTGGCCAGGTTCAATTGTCACTGCATTTCATAAAATCTCATGGTGTGTGTTTGGCCTTATATTAGAAACCATCACATTCATAATTTATGTGAAAGCGACCCTGGCCTGTACTAATCCAGTCACGTTGCAAAGGTGTGTAGTGTAGTAGCTTTTTCATACAACGAGTGCAACAATTTTTGCAAATAGGTGTTGAGTTTTTAGTGATATTATGAGCTTTAAATTAAAATCTACTCATAAAAAGAGGGGGAGAGGGGGGTTCACCTAGAAAAATCAAACCAGGCATCTATATTATTTTATCAAGCAGTCGGCTTTGCTAATTACTAAAATTATGCATCGATCTGCCAACATAATAAGGATTGAGGTGTAAAATTTGGATGGGGCCTCAGCTCATCAGGGCAGTTCCCAATTATTTTTTTTTATTCTTCTTATTATTAGATTCTACATAGAATGATTGACATTTTGATATATTATGGGCAACAAACGAATCTATTTTCAATTTGTTATAATTTTTAAATATTTAAGACTATTAAAGACATTTTGATATATTATAGGCAAAACACGGATCTGTTTTTAATTTGTTATGATTTTTAAAGATTTAAGACTTTTAAAACTTTAAATTAAAAAAAAACAAAAACTTTAAAAGTCTTAAATATTTAAAAAAATCATAACAAATTAAAAGCAGATATGTGTTTTGTCTATAATATATCACAATGTTATTTATTCTATAAAAAATCTAATAATAAGAAGAACTACAAAAAAAAGATAAAAAGAAACTGCCCTAAATCGACAGAGCAACAGGGGCAACTAAGGCCCCATCCATAAAATTTGTTTCGCAGGTTTCTCTAAGAAATAATGTTATCTCAAATATTTATTTTAGATGTAATGTCACATAAAAAGGTTTAAAATATAATAATATTATCTCCGTTAGTAATAGTCAATATTATTTCATTTAAATATTTTTAGAGTAATATTGAACTTAAAAAAAACTATTAGGATAATATTACACAATGACAAGTTTCAAAATAAATGTGCACATTACCTCTACGTAATAATCAAATCGAAAGGGTGAAATTTTTTGTTTAATTGTTTATATATTGGGAATTAAAATATGAGTGGTAAAAATGATAAGAGGGGACACATTGATGAGATTGAAGAATAGGGAATGAGAGAGGAGGGAGACAAGAGGCGCAATGATTTGTGAGAAGGGAGAACATTCACGGGAGGATCAAAGTCTAATCAAACCCCAAAAAGCTGCTCCCTCGCCCTCTATTACTTTTATGTCTTTCCTGCATTTGCAGTTTCCTAATTTTATGTTGATTCCGTCTAATTTTTTTTAGCTTTAGATCTTGTGATCGATTAGTGTAAAGTATTACTATTACTCCAAAATGAGAGTGTAATGGAATAAATAAATAAATGAATTGGAGTTCTGAACAAATTGCACTGATTTTGAAGAGACAGACAGTTATTGTGAAACAGCGAAAATAATGGAGTTTTGGGGAGGAAGGGGGAGATGGGATTTTCTTTTTCTTTTTTTTGTGACTTGGAGTGGGAAGGGGAAAAATTACTACCTCAAATTCATAATATGCGTAGCTGCTAGAAAAATGGTTCCATACATGATACACTCCCTCAAATCTGCACTTATAGAAAAATAACTTGGTTTATAATATAAATCACTTATAAAATTATTAATACTCATTTTTCTAGATTTGTTCTTTTAATTAATGTTTATTTTGAAGGTGTTCACTCCTTAAATTTTTAAATAGGGGTAAAGGCCAAAAAAAAGTTTTAGTTTAAGACATGTAATGAATTAACTATTGCCTTTTATTTTATGTGAATTAATTAAAATGTTTTATATTATGGATCAGAAGGAGTATCTCACTTGGAAAGCAATTAATACATATTTGTTAATTTTGTCATTAGCACTGATGTTTAAACATGACTCGTGTTATTCTCTATCTCCTTCTATACTCTATCACTGTATACTTTATCATGGTATTTTCTATCATCTATTTAATTATTTTATTGTTTTACGAGAATGAGATATGAGTACGTGACTTATAAACTGAAACGAAGTAGTATTAAATACGGGTAAAGTTGAAATTTTTACTTAATTTAAGATCAATTTATTAAGTTATCTTTCATTTATTGATTTTAATGAACTAGTTAAAGTGACTTAGGGTGTGTTTGAGGTAGTGTCCGAAAAGCTCCCTAAAATATGTGTACCCTTAATAAATAAATATAAGTATGAAAAAAATTATCTACTTAATTATTATTTTTTTTACAAGAATGTAGTGCAGCCGTACAAATAACTTATATGGTAAGATCGGTGGTACGTTGGAAAAACATTTATATTGTCGCCCGGATGAATATAAAGTGGAGAAGTCAAAACAGGCTTTACTAAATCCTTTTACCTTTATCTGTTTATCTGTAACCACCGTCCCATGCATACACACTAATCTCCTCTTAATTCACTATAAAAACAAAACATGCATTAATTGAATCAGTTCCAATCCCAATAGACTCCTCCCTCCTGTCCTATTGGACCTAATCTATAGATGCGTTTCTTAAACATAAAACCTTAATCTATTTCATCCTTTTCATTTCATAGCTTTCTTACATTATATTGCCTGCGGTAGTTTCACAATTGTACTCATTCTCTTCTCATCAAATTTAACGACACAACGGTTATTTTATATGAAAATAATGAACAACTTAACCAATTTTTGTAAATTTAATTTAGCCAGTTGTGTTTTATATTTAGAGATAGAATAAATCACGTAATATTGTTCCAGAACTATTGAAATAATTATAGGTGTGACATTAGATCAAAAAAACAAAAAAATTATAGGTGAGGCAAGATATAATATGCTTTGATCCATTAATTTCAATGTCAATCCAACAACTACTCATTGAAAGATAACAAAAAGTTTCATTAACTTGATAATATCAATTTCAGGCAGTTCACGCTATGTGGGACACAATATCTCTTGTACGTTTATAAAAAGGGGCTTATTATTATTATTATAAGAAGAAGAGTGCTGATTATTATATTTTATTGATTGTAGAATTGGCGTTTAGAGCTGTGAAGTGACCCGGAGAAATTAATATGTGTGTGTGTGAATGAAATGGCCAGAAGCAGACGTGTATATAGAGGAATAAATGGAATCAGGATCCTCTACTAGTCTCCCTGAATAGT
This sequence comes from Acacia concinna, assembly GCA_037177275.1. Classification (NCBI taxonomy): domain Eukaryota; kingdom Viridiplantae; phylum Streptophyta; class Magnoliopsida; order Fabales; family Fabaceae; genus Acacia; species Acacia concinna. The sequence goes on from JBAGKO010000011.1 coordinate 6,632,772, forward strand.
CCATTCCCTTTGTTTTATTCTATTACGTGATTCTTGGACTGATTTGAATTAATTATTATTTAATTTTCTTGGCTGGAGGATGCAATATGTTCATGCTCGTCATCTTTGTCTATAAGAAATTCATTTGAAATACAACGATCAGATTTATCTAATAAGTAACAGTTATAGTGGATGTATACACACACACATAAGTCCCACATGCATGTAGCGCCATCCGCCATGTGGGAAATTAATTAGATGATAAGCCTGATGAGGATGTGAGGAAACCTAGGCCGTAATCCTAGCTAGCCATATCTATCATTTCATTTGATCCATTTATAAGGAGACAATTATTCTGAAGTTCTAAGTAAAGGAATATACGTTAAAGAGGTCTTAAAATAAAAAATTATTACTATCAAGTCCTTAAGATAAAAAATTTATTACTGTCAAGTCCTTATTAACAACTT
>JBAGKO010000011.1:6661160-6681709 GCA_037177275.1 Acacia concinna
AGGCCCCAGGTCAGGCCAGGCCTATGTTCAGGACAGGCTCAGGCAAAGCCCAAGGCATGAAAAAGGCCTTAAGCCAAGCAAAGGCCGCTCTGTCCCTTAACAGGCCCAGCCTGTTAAGGGAGAAACCTGGCCTAGCCTGACTCGTATCCACCCCTAACCGCTAGTACGTTTTAACCTTCCCTGACAACATTACTAACAGTACATTTCTCTCTCTCTCTCTCTCTCTCTCTCATCCCTTGACTACACCGCTAGTACGATTTAACCTCCTCGGACAACATTACCGCTAGTATGTTTCTGTTTCTCATTCTGTTAGTCGTCAGTCAGCACAGTACCATTTTCATCTTTTTGTTTGACAGCCTACAAGAACATTCTAGTTTTTGTATTATAATTTTCAAAATCCAGCTTCTACCTTTAGGGTCATTATTTATTTTTCAAATGAGAACAGCCCCTTTTAAGTTTATAAATTTGAGAAGGTACTTATCCAAAAAAAAATTTAAGAAATTTCACAGGGGGAAAACAGAATCAAGTCATTCTCTATATAATTCGAAGATTTTGAATTCGACGGTGTTGATGCAATTGAAAATAGTCTTTGTTTGACAGCCTACAAGGACATTCTAGTCTTTGTATTATAACTTTCAAAATCAAGCTTCTAACTTTAGGGCCATTATTGATTTTTCAAATGAGAACAGCCCCTTTTAAGTTTATAAATTTGAGAAGGTATTTATCTTAAAAAAATTTTAAGAAATTCCACGGGGGAAAACAGAATCAGGTCATTCTATATAATTCAAAGATTTTGAATTCGACGGTGTTGATGCAAGTGAAAAAAGTCTTGTTCTGATATTAGAACAATTTCTTATTTTATTCAAGTTTTTTTCTAACCAAATTATTCAAGTTTGACTCAATCACATTAATTGTAATCATTCAAAAATTATATTTTCCTTTGTGGCATTTGATGCAATTTATTAATATGAGCACCAATCAGTAGAAAACAGGAGGGAGGGGCTACAAAAGTTGACCACGCCGATTTCGTAACGCTCCAAGACCTACAACAACAACAACATCACATCAATACGGCAGTGGTATTTCCAAAACCAGCTGCTAATCCCCGATTCGGTGGCAATAAGATATACTCGTAGCAAAATGACCAGCTTCCTTATCTCGTAATTTCATTATTTTATAGATGATGTGTGATGTCTGAGTTGAGGGGTGAGAAAGCTTGCGTGATCACCAAGAAATATCAATCCATCATCATGGTAAAGGCATATTCTCTTTATTTTAAGGCCATCTCGTGACTCGTCATGACAAAGCTGGCCTCTCCTCCTAAAATATCAACCATTGAATGAACATGATTCCCTTTCTGACGCATTCAACTCGCACCTCCATCAACCAATTCATCTGTTAATATTCCCAAATAAATAAAGCAAACCATTCCAGAAGGCCACCAATGGTAAGAGGAAATAGGAGAAGCACACAACTTTTTTATTATGATGAGGGATTAACATTAGATAAGTAAGTCGGACAATGGTAAATTCTATCTATACTGGAATTATAGTTGCTGCTACGGACAACTACAGCGCAGAGGAGGATCTGCCTTACATCTAATTGTAAAGAAAGCACTACCCTAATTAAATCCTAACATCAGATTCAGAGCGAAAGATCACAAAATAATAATAAACACGAGAAAAGGCTAAAGCATCCGCCAAGGCTAAAACCCTAGTAATCCTATGTACGGTGGTCGTCTGAACAGGCGTCAAAATAATTAGAGCCGCCCACCCCATCTTCCCGCTGAAAAAATAAGAGAAGATCGAGGGTCACAAGCCCTAATCACTAAAGACTAGTGTTCAAATCCTTCCAATCACAGAATAAGTAAGGTTGCCGCCGGACCCTACAACCCCAGAATACCCTCCAATTCCAGAATCCTTCGCAGGTCACTCGTAGGGTCGCCGACTGATTTCTTTGTACAAAAAGCCGGAAGGGGGACAGAACTGGGTGGCGGAGATGCCACAAACATCGACGACCCGGCATACAAACCGGCGAGTCGCTGTGCAGGATTCGGACTAGTCAATCCCAGATCTGTCTTCACCTGATCTGTGTGCTGGACGACGGGAGCCAGAGACGGAGTCTGGGGGACGGTTAGCAGTTCACCGCGTTTGAGTATTTTGACGTGACCCATGACAGGTTGATTGAACTGAGGTTGAACCGTGGAGACGGTAGCGGAGCGGGTCGGGCGAGCATCTTCTTGGATACGCAAAGGGCTCCGCTTTGGACGGTTGTTGGGGCGGCCGCGGCCACTGCGGTTAGGTTTAGGGTTTGTGGAGGGTGGAGACGTGAAAACTCTGATTTTGGGGAGAGAGGAGGGAAGGGATTTGGGAAAAGGCGAGTTGTTTAAGCAATCTCGAGGATTAACAACGGCAACACCCATCAGGTCCGATGATCAAAGACAAGAAATTAAGCAAGGGAAGAAAGAAGGGGGATTGGGGAGGAAGGTTGAAAAGGAAGTGGAAAGCTAAGGAGAACACAAGATTGAATATACGAAGATGAGCAACGAGCAGGGAGGGCAGGACTTGAATTTGTAAGGACAAGTCCATGAGTCGGTGGAGTATTGCGGCATTCCAAACAAGAAGGCGTGTGTACACGCGCGGACACACTCAATCAATCGTGTGGTGGAGTTAGGGTATGCACTACGCGGTAGCGGCGCCAGGAGAGCGTGGGGGAGATATGAGGAAAGCGCGTGAATTTATGGTATTAAAAAGGAAATAAAAAAAAAAACAAGAAAGGAAGGGAGGGCAGCTAAAACGCAGTCGTAGGAGGGAATGGGAATGGGAGGAGTGGTCATCGGACGTGGGTTCGCAACATCCGGTGACATGCTTATCCTCAAACTCCACGAGTACCCCTCGTTCCACCTAATTATTACAAAGGCTGCCATACTAGTTTACTTTTCTTTATCTTTTTTTTTTCTTTTGCCAACAAAGGAAGTACTACTAGTATTAAAATATGTAAATTACAGTGTCTTTTAGAGTTAAGCAACGTAAATAGACAACATACAAGAGAAAACATCAAAAATTAACACCTAAACTAGGAACAAGAGAATTTAAAATTTCATCAATAGAACAAGAACACGAGAACAAACTTAACACTTCTCCCTCACTAAAGTTCTGCAATTGGGACAGAAGTCAAAATACCCAATGTAATAGGCTAGACCTCGCCATTGAAGCTTTGGCACCACACACGGCCACCAATTCCTCTTCCCTTGGAACGCATCTGCAAGAAAAGTTCCTTCCCAAATTCCTTGAAACAACAAAGTATTTAAGGAGAACAACAATTGTCATATTATCAAAAGAAATACAAACAAGTAACCAAACATAATGGGAACCACAATACTAGTTTGATGATAAACAAGATTGCCTTACATACTAAACAGCCACATGGTTAGCTCAACAATGAACAGTAGTAATTAACACTCTGAACAGGCATATATGTAGCCAAAGTTGAACAATGCAAGTCGACAAACTGTACAAGCTCAAATTGAAAGTTCCCACTTGTTTATCAGCATCAAGGTTTTCCAACAATTGACTAAGACAATGCTTTATCATCCTTTCACATACATCTAACTCCAACCAAGTATAATCAATTTTTAAAGACTTCTCAGAGAACCAATTTTCAGGGTTAGAGCAACTAATTCTACACTACTCCATCTGACATCCTTTCACATAAATTCCAAAAAGATAGATCCAACTTGGGTCAGATATAATGACATACAAAACACACTAATCTGAGAAGAGATATATATAACTATCCAATCGAGAGAGATTAACCAAGTCACCCCAAGAAACATCTCTTCTAAATAAATATTAGGAATTAACAAAGAGGTATCAACACTACAAGATTCTAACCATCCAATCCCAAAGCTCAATCTCATAATCACATCCTAATGAAAATGACGAGCCTTTAGCATACCCCGAATTTCATAAACAAAGGAAAGGAAAGTTAGTACCATTGAACATTCACACTCTGTTGCCTTTAGTATGCTTAGAGCCAATGATAATCCCCCCAATTTCTACAACCAGTGCAGATCTCTGAGCCGTCATCCCTTTTGCCACCTTGCTCTTCGTTGCCAGACTCCATAGTTTTCTTATGTCGAGTCTTTGAGGTACAATTTCTCTTTCGCCTTCGTCCCTCTACAGGTCTCAGCTGCGAGTGCCATGGTGGAACCCATCGGAGGTCCGTATCCGTGAGCGCCTTAGGTGATTGAGTGTAGAACACCTCCTCTCGAGAATAAGGAAGCTTAGTATCCACGGCGCCCAACGTTTTCACCCTTGAAATACTTTTCTGCCTTTAAGGTCTCCATATCAATGGCAACACCCTAAGCTATACTCAACATATCAGATGACATCACCTTCACCTCAACGATATGATCAAGAAATCCCCACCACTCTGTATCAATCACTGTTGAGGGCCCCAGTGGCACTCATCAAAGGTCACTATCGGAGGCTGCTACCCAAATCCAAACTTCCCAAACCTCCTCGGTGCTAGATCCACGATCTCCCTGCTTATGCTCACCAAAGTCCATCCTTGCTCTCAAAATAGTAGAAATCTACAGCGTAAAGCCCTCAGTGAACCATTTCTTATTGTCTTCCACCAAATGGCGAGAGCCGATCGCCTGAGTCACCAGACAACTCATTAGGACGGCACCAGAGCCAAACCCTAGAAGAGGGAAAAATACCCCAAGTCAGGGAAACTTTTCTTTATCTTTTATTTTATAAAGTATGTGTTAAATTCAATGATTGGGGGTTTGTTTATTTAATTGTAAAACAAGAAAAGAAAAGGTAAAGGGTGGACGGAGATTGTGATATGATATCCGACAGGGAGAGAAGAGAAACAAAGCAAGCATTGGATGACGTGTCATTCATTAATAGAGAAACCAAAGTTGGGGGCTGTTGAGCTCCGAAAGTTCCCTTCCACCTCCCACATTTGACATTTCTATATCTTCCCTTCCTCTTTCCAATTTCTTATTCATATACGCTTCTGCATCCTCATTCCTCAGACCCGGCCCATGTCTGTCCCTTCTTTTTCCTTTCCCCAAAAGTGGCCAACATCGTATAGTATAGTCCTTCAAATATCAAACTATGGTCTCCTATCCTATCCTTATTATTATAATTATAAATTATAAATTATTATAAGTATAGAATAATATGAGTTGTATACTTCATTGGCGTTGGATTCACAAAAATCTTCTCTTTAATAACATGAACACTCCTTAATATGTGCCCAATCATATGGGGCACTCTATATTTTCTCCTTCTGGCCCTTTTATTCTACTTTAACTTTTATCTCCCAACCTTTCCCACAACAACCTTCCTTTTATTTCCTCACTCTAACATTCTTTTCCTGACTCAATTCACTTTTGCTTCTTTCAGATTCATTCCCTCTCAAAATTTAAATTGAAGACTCACGGTGAAATCATCACTTGACATGCATCTTTAGTCTTTTCTTTAAGGACGGACGGACGGACGGAAAAGAACATTTCTACTATTTAAATCACAGACACTTTTGATTTTGTAACCACAGACATTTTTAATAACAAGAGTATAGATGAGTTAAATCTTGGGGGATTGCACTTATAAAGATACTTAAAGATCGTCCGAGTCCGACAACAAATTCCTCACTCATAATTTTTTTAATTATAAGTAAACCCCTTTACTAACCAGACCCCTCTTTGTTGACAAGGATGGACATTTATTTAAGGGCAATAATGACAAGTACATCTGCGGCTTTTAAGTGGGCTTGAATGCAGCCAGAGCCCAGAATATGCTACAGATATGGGCCTCACAGCCGGGCTCGCTCGGCCCACTGGTGGGTAAGTGCTCAGTTCATTTTCCATTTGAACTAGGGCAAACTTCTCGAGGCCTTATTAATGAGACAAAACTTGGGATCGCCGGTCCATGCTGAATCCTGTATTGCTATTTGCTATTGCTTGCCACCGCATGCATCAGATATAACGAAGGTCAACGTACGTATTCCAACATGTGTCATTATTTATGTCTGTCTATTTGAATAACGTGTGTCACATTGATTCTCACTCGCGTCACACCGTACCAGCACGACAATTGTGTGGTCTCTTCTCCTCTTTCTTTTCTTCTTTTTAATACGCCTCATTAAAGAATCCAAATTCCCACTTCTGCACATTTTTTAAAAGACGACTCAACCGTAATTTCATTGTGTTTAATACAACCGCATACAGTAAGGCCACAAAGTTATTATTATTATTCAAGAAAGACGCATCAGAGTTGAAAGGAAATTTGAAAGTGAAAAGCATAATTCAGAAACTGCGTCGTTCCACGCGAGTTATATACAATACAACTTTTAATATAAAATTCATAGAAAATTGCGGTATCCATTCCATGATTTTAAGAAGGCATGATGGGATGTATTAAAAGGAGAGATGAAAAAATGAGTGTGGATGGTACACCAACGCACTGGTCCACATGGTTGGGACGCTCTTCCTAGTTACTACCCATCCTGACATATTCACACTCTCCTCTCTCCACAATTCTGTGCTTCTGCCAACACACACGACCAGTGAGCAAGACAGCTAACAAAAACTCTGCAAAGCACAGATTCTAAAGTTTATGGGAAAAAAAGGTTGGGACTTTGTATTGTATTGAAGATGGCGCTGTGAAAATGAATTTTCTTTTGTTGCTTCCTTTTCTTCAAGGTCCCATTTGGGTTTCTGCTGCGGCTGAACCCCCACTTTTGTCACCCAGAGTCCCACCTGTGTCCCCAGCATCAATGGCGCCATTGTCTCCAGGTATCTTTCTCTCTCTGTTTTGTTCCCTGTCTCTATCCCCTACCTGTCTCTGCCGATATGCTTTATGTTAAATTTGAATTCAAAACTTGCCACCGGCATTTATTGTATTCCCCTCTCTCTGACTTGGACCGTCTTCATTTTTGCTTACGATCTCTCACTTTATTATATCCTGAAACGCTTAAAACATTTCCATGCTTATCAGCTATTCAGGCGGAGAATGAATGGAAACCAACAGATTTAGACATGAAAGTAGTAGTAGCTCTCGTCGTGGCCGGAACTGCACTTGGTGCAGTCATTTTGTCCTTCTTATGCTTCTGTATTTGTTACAAGAAGTGTCTATCCAAATTCAACAGGAAAAATGTCCAAAGCTATGGTATTTCATTATTCTACCTCTGTTATGCTCTGCAACTTCATTGCTTCACCATTATTTTCTGAGATTTTGTTGTTTTTCCTTGGTCCGTGTTGGTCTCCAAGATGCGGATAAAGGGCTTGCGAGAACCCCATCTCTGAGAAAATTTAGTTCATTCAAGATGGATGGTACGAAGGAGTCTATTTCACTATTTGAATATAAGACAATACAAAAGGCGACGAGCAATTTTCTGGAAAGTAACATATTGGGAGAGGGCGGATTTGGGTGCGTTTACAAGGCTCGGTTACATCATAACTTGGATGTTGCCGTCAAGAAATTGCACTGTGAAAGTCAGGACGCTCAGAGAGAGTTTCAGGTTATCTCTGCTAATATTTCAATTTCCTTCTGTGTTTTTAAACTCAGCCAAGTGATTACACGGAATTGCAGAACGAGTTGGACCTGTTAAGTAAAATTCAGCATCCAAATATAATCTCTTTGCTGGGTTGTAGCAGTAATGGCGACACGAGGTTTATTGTCTATGAGTTGATGCAAAATGGATCATTGGAGACTCAATTACATGGTAAAACAATTCATCTATAGTGCTTTGTTTACAAAATAGAAATTCAAGTTTGAAGAACATGAGGTTATTTATTCATACCAATTCTATTATCTGGATATTGTTTATTATTATTTTCAAAGGACCCTCCCATGGTTCGGCGTTGACTTGGCACATGAGGATGAAGATAGCTCTTGACACAGCAAGGTGAGCTTCCTTGATCAAACTTGGACAGTTCTTGTGCTTGATGCCTTTGTATTATTATATTGATTTACGTTTGCTGTGAACCAGAGGATTAGAGTATCTGCATGAAATCTGCAACCCCCCAGTGATCCATAGAGATCTGAAATCATCCAATATTCTTTTAGACGCAAACTTCAATGCCAAGGTAACATCTTGTTCAACTTACTCTCGTTTTCCCCCCCTCTTCCTTTGATCTACTACTAGTAATTAAATGCATTCACCGAAGATTGTTTGTGGGTGAGCTTATGTACTTATTGGTGGATTCAGCTGTGTGATTTCGGTTTTGCCATAACTGATGGGTCCCAAGACAAGAATGACATAAAACTCTCAGGCACATTGGGGTATGTAGCTCCTGAGTATATATTAGATGGTAAGCCAATCAAGCTTTGTTGTCCTTATTCCTAAGCATTTTTTTTCTGACACTTTGCTGTGTGCGCTTCTTTTATACTGCTGAGCTACGAAGCAAACCGATCCTGTATATTTTTCATGTGGACGCATGATAGGGCTTTAATGATGTCATGAGGGTTCAAACTTATGATCTGGGTGCTTCTTTGGCGCCTGTCTTCCCTATCTGACAGAAGGCAGGCCATTTATTACATTGTTAAATTCGAATGTGGTGTGATGACCTCCCACTTTAAGATCTCTTGAGCCCAGTTGCTCAAGTTGCTGGCTTTTTTCAATGATTAAAATACGGTAAAATTTACCGACCCTTTTTAATGATGACCAACTATAGTTCTAACGTTTTTTTTATATAATTTCAGTCTAACGTTATTTATTTGGGATAGTTCATATTTTTATTAATAAATATGTTAAATTGGCTGTTAAATGAAATATATTGACTAATAATAAGATCATGTGACTGATTGGGTAGATTAAATAATATGATGTGCCTAAATTAAAGCACCTGCTTTCGACAATCGATAGAATATGTTTCATTTTTTTCAAAAATAAATAATAAAAACTTTATTTTAGTCAAATGACATATCATATTATATTATTTAATCAACCTTATAAACCATATAATCTTATCAAGTCAACACATCTCACTTAACAATCAACTTCACAAATTTGTTAGTAATAATATGAATTGCCTTAAATAAATAACATTAAAACTGAAATTGAGTTCAAAAAAGTTAGAATTAAAATTGATCATTTCTGAAAACGTTAGAATTAAAGTTGATATGAAAACATTGAAGGATAAATTACACTTTAACCCTTAAAATAATCAATCGGTATTTGCAACTGAAACCTAATCTCGACTAAGAAATAAGGAGAAATAGGTTAGAGATAATAAACAAGATCACAGTGCATTTAATGAGATACGGATTATGTGCATAGTACGCATCTTAATTTATTTATTCGTAGAACCGAAGGGATTGAAGGTTTTCATATATTTACAGGTAAATTAACTGATAAAAGCGATGTGTATGCATTCGGAGTTGTGCTTCTAGAACTTGTGTTAGGGAGGAAGCCTGTGGAAAAGCTAACACCAACACAGTGCCAGTCCACAGTCACATGGGTAAGAAATTTTGCTTTTGATGGCTTTAGAAGATGAAAAGCCATTAGGGCTGCATCTGGAAATAACAGAGGCACATTGATGGTGATTGCAGGCGGTGCCACAGCTCAGCGACAGATCAAAGCTTCCCAACATTGTGGATCCCATGATCAAGAATACAATGGATCTGAAGCATCTATATCAGGTACCTTATAAACCTTGGAGTTCACCAAACGTTGTTATGGATTCAGTGAACTCATAAAATGGTTACAGACACTGATGACTGATGTTGTAGGTTGCTGCTGTGGCGGTGCTCTGTGTGCAACCGGAACCAAGTTACCGTCCGTTGATTACAGATGTTCTGCACTCTCTCATTCCTCTTGTTCCTGTAGAGTTTGGAGGAACACTAAGAGTTCCACAAGCGTCACAGCCTCCTTCTTCAACATTATTATAGTCAACCACTGCTAATAACTTGTGATGCTGACCAAATGTTTGGGTTTATAGATTCAGGTGATGCTGACCACATGTCTTTTGCAACCCCATTGCTTCTTCTGCAGTACTCGCAGCGTTCGTCAGGGAATGTAGGCCCACTTTGAGGTTCATTAGCCTGGAATTGCTTACGATGATGCCGCAAGTAAAGAACAGTACATAAGAGGAAATTTGATCCTGTGGAACGTTGAATTGAACCATTCAGAAAATCTAAATCTGTCTTCCCTTTCCTGTTTGGCAAGTTACGATCTGTTTTAAGCTCCAAAGAATTCCCACATTTTAATGGATTAGGCATTTTTCTTCACTATTTTGATAGCGAGCTCCTAATCGTATCTGATAGTGAATTTATCAATGAACGAGCTATTATGGCTTATCAAACATTCTAAAAAATTTACTCTTCCACCATTTCTCAAGACTCCTATCTTTTTACCAAACCTGTCCTAAGTATTTTAATTGTTTGCCACGTAGATTTCATTGGAACTTGCAAGGGAGTTATTTTTTTTTAACACCGGCCATAACATGTTTATTAAAGCAATGATGGGGAAAAAAAAACCTCTTTAGTCCTGTTATCCAACAATTTTTAATGTTGTAGTAACTAGTAATCCTTAATGACATGAACAATAGATCATCATGCACAAATACTTTTGATTCAACTCGCTTTAACTTTGAGGTTACAAAATTTCCAATGGAACTTTCAGGTGCACCACCATGTACGCCAATAATGGCAGTACATATTTGTATTATTTTCATGTATGCCTAAAACACATGGCTGGTTGTGTTACTCATCAAAGGGAAGAGATAAATTAAAGTGAGGTGCTGGGGCAAACTTCACTGAGTTTCAGCTGACATTGTGGAAGGAATCAATAATAGAATCTGCAAGGTATTCACATTTGGCCAAAGACAATCCCGCCAACGAAATCCTTCCATCCTTTGTCATGTATACATGCCACTTGTTTGTCATATTCTCACTCTGAACGGACACAAGTAAAACATGCAATTATAATTTTGGGATGGCACAGTCAAAATTGTAATGTAGCAGAAACAAATAATAGAGACTCAAGTGTCATCAAAGATAAGATTCATAGTTTTATGTTTCACAACTATGGCAGATAATTGTAAAGGTTAAAAGCAGGGAATTAATAATGGCGGGGTCGTTCAACAATGCAGTCTATATACACGTCAATATGCTATTTGAGTTCAGAATAGGGGAACATCATCAGAGAAGTCAAGATTTAGTAAAATAGCATGGGCTGTCAAAAGTAACTACCATCCAGAACAAAAAAGAAACAAGGACAAAAGAGATGATGTACAAGTGTTACCTGGTTTTTGTTCAAGCCTGTGTACGAGAACATGCCTATTTGCTTAAGGATAAATGACCAATCCTTTCCACTCTTGTCCTTTGAAGAAATGCTATCAAATAGCTTCTGTCTCACATTCTTGATCCTTCCAGCCATCATTTCCATCTCTGCTTTCCATTCATTGAAGAGAGATGGGTCTCCAACAACATTGGCGACAATTCTAGCTCCATGAACAGGGGGATTAGAGTACATTGGTCGGGCAAGCCTTTTCAGTTGACTTTTTACCCTGCGATACATAACTAAGTTAACAGATTGTTGAGCAAGACAGGACCAGTCAGGCACATATTTTACTGAAAACAAAATAGGCGTATTCTGTCTTGTTGCAACATTTGAGCATTTTTTTGTATCAGCACAGTTAAGAACAGCAATCAGCATGGAAAAATATTAGGTAAGATGTTTCCGTATATCAGACCTCAAGGAAATTTCAGGAGGAAAAAGTAGAAAATCCAGTCATGTATAAATACCTACCAGCAGCAATTTACAAAAAATTGGAAAGGCCGCTGTACTTGTATTACAATGTTAGCGACTCCTATTATTTCATACTCAATACTCATTAGTAGAAAGGTCTACTTAGTCCAAACTTTTACGGGAAAGCAAGTTAAACAGAATTAACGAAGAATCACATAGAGAGGTAGTTTTTTTATACTCCCTTTCCTTAGGCGCACACAGTCATGTAAGAACAACATCTAATATGAGCAAGAAAGGAGTTTAAATTTCTCATACCTCGCTGCAGCTTCTGCTGATGAGGAAATGACATTCATTGCTCCAATCCGTTCAGCATAAAGACCCAGATTCTTACTGTACGACTGAGCAACCAGAACTTCCATGCCACGTGCTACAAACAATCTCACAGAAGCTGCATCTTCATCAAGGCTTCCACTAGCAAACCCCTAAAATTGAATGGAGTTTGATATCAACAAGTATGTCAGGGCTTCAACAATACCAGGCTGTTAAAATTTATCTTTATCATCTAAACAAATCTGCATCATTCACTATATTAGACTAATTTCATCATTTTACATATGACGAAGATATCATACACATGCTTTCCAGTTTCCAGAAATACAAATAGTTAATATTCTCTAAAACATCAATACCTGGTAGGCTACGTCAAAAAATGGAACATGGTTCTTTTGCTGAATAACATCAGCTATTTTTTCCCACTGTTCGGGTGTTGGATCAATACCAGTAGGGTTATGAGCACATCCGTGAAGTAAGATAAAAGATCCTTCAGGAGCTTCCTATAAAATTAGAAATCGGACAATCAGTTGGATTTTTTCCCTTGAATTGAATCAACCGTTATGAAATAATGAATGCCCAAGTTGCTGATTACGCTGATATGGCACAACAGTAAAAATTGTCGAGACCCAAGATTAAACAAAAGAGAAAAGGACAATTCAATTAACCATCAATGAAATAATTTCCCATCCGAGATAATTTAATGAAAACTGTTCTGAGAGAGAGAATGATTAACTTAAACTGCCCCAAGCATCAATTTCCCATCTGAGATAACTTAATAAAACTGTTATTAGTTTTCTCCGCCAATAAAACTATTATTAGTTCATAGAAAAGTATAATCTGCATCAGTACATTACCTTAATATCTTCTATCATCCCCTCAAAATCCAAACCAACAGTCTTGGGATCATAATATCTATACTCAGACCATGGAACTCTAGCGTCATTGAAAATATTCTTGTGATTACCTGCAAGAGATCATACTGTTGTCCATGAATTATAATCCTTGAAAACAAATGTTGCAACAGAGTAAGAGATATATACTGACCCCATGTCGGAGATGATATCAGAACTTTTGCTCCAGGAAAGTATCGTTCTATCATAGCTGCAGCTAATCGCAGAGAACCAGTTCCAGAAAGGCCTTGGACAGTAGCAACCTGGGTGAATTTGTGGAATATAAATAAAAGCTAAGGTGATTATTTGTTACTCATAAGTTATACCCAATAAATATAATATCATTTAGACATTTATATTTTCTGAATCCACTGCATACTCTTTGTTGTTTGATTACAGGGTTGTCCGCTCCAAGTAACAACTCTACAGTTGCTTTATTAAATGCGGCTAAACCCTCAATGGGTAGGTACTGCAAATAAAAATTGGATCTTAGTCAATAATCCAAACAACCATAGTTTCAGTCCACAGAGAATGGCTAATGATGTAAAGCTAAATACCTCTTTGTTTTCTCCTCGTTCCAGCATAAGATTCTCGGCCTAGGAAAAAAAAGATGTCCTATTTAAATCCATGTCTCGGAATACTCATCAAGAAGAAACATCAGGAACAAATAAATGAGAAGTGAAACAGTAATGCTAAATAAAGGAGATGCCTGTGGCTCATACGTCAAAAACGCAATCCTGACCTTCTTGACAACATTAAGAACATAAGGCTGCAGATCTTCAGTTCTGTAGGCCCCAACTCCGAGGTTGAGCTTGACTTCATTCGTGTCTGCTCTAAATGCTTCAGAGACTCCAAGAATTGGATCAGGAGGAGCCATTGGAATGCCCTCAAATCGAGAAACGTTAACGGCAACAGTCATAGATATCCGGGCAGAAGACTGAACCAGAATTGACAGAAATTAGATCAGGAAGCAGAAAAATGATCATATAAAGAAAAACAAGTATAGAAGCCCTAATAAATTGATAAGAACAGAAGTAAAAACTTTAGTTCCTTAAAGTATACCCTGACAGATGAGAAGGGGTTGCCTTTTTCCTTGCTAAATCTCAGACCACTGCCTCCAAAGTTCGGCTTTCCCTATTGAAATTGCGAGGAGAAAAATCATGACACAATTATAAACACGATTATAGAGTGAAGTATTATGCCGAAACCATCGGGTATAAGACATAAAAAATCAGGCTTTTGGCGCATTTCCAGCAAGCAGAGTAAAGCCAATGAAGGAAGGGAAGGGGATGGAATGAAAATTTACAGAAAGAAGTAGGGATACCTTGTGAGAGTCATGCATGGAGAGTGAGGCGGAGGTTGAGGACGAAGGGATAGAAAGCAGAGCCGAAGCCATTGTATTGTGTGTGAGTTAGGAAGTATGTGGCTAAAGCAGAAAAATAAACGAATGAGATAGTTAAGCTAGAGCGATAAAAACAGGCGAAGCAGAAAATGATAAAAGAATGGATCTAATACACGAACCGAATTGATTTGTGTGGGTTGAAGATAGGACGATGGGATCAAAGACGGAGGAGGAATGGATAAAGGGCGAGGACGCTGAGGTTCAAGAGAAGCGTAGAGAATATATGAAAATGAAGAAGGGAGGGGTTAGTGTGAAACAGTGGGTGAATATGGGAGTGGGGGCTGGTAATATTAATGTCTGGTAGGTTCGCGCCATGCCCATGAGGCATTTTTCTGCTTTATAAAATTAATTGTCCGCTCCTGAGTTCTGATGTCACTCTGTCTGTCCTGTATTACCGGGGCACCTAAATCCATGGTCCAAAGGATCTAATCTAAACCTGCTCAACTCTAAATCATAAATAAATATACAAAGTCTTAAAAGTCTTCCATTTCATGTATTATAATAACGCCCCTTCATCATTTCCACGAGTCATTTCAATGGATTGGAGTCAGTTATTAGATTATTTTAGCTTCTCGTTTTCACTCCCATCACCAAAAATGCAAAAACAGAGTAGCGTCTTCATAAATAATTTTGACATTGGAATGTTTTTATTTTTCTTTCCTTTTTAATTTTTTATTTTCATATAGCAATACCATCAAAAAGTAAAAGTCATTGCATGGGATATAGCCCCACGGATTTAGAATTTGTGCCGTGTCCACTGTATAGACTACAGAGCTCTTTTATACCTCCTATCCTATTTGGTTAAAGTTGAAGGCCAATGGAAGAGGAGAAGGAATATTCTAATAATTTTAATAAAATAACAGTGCGTGCGTGTAAGATAACAATAAAAATCTTCAATCAAACTTCATATTTCTCAAAATTGAAAAATCATGATCTCCCTTCCCCTCTTCTTAGTCCAACGCCGACTTAAATAATTAAGAAAATTAATTAATGCGTCCTAATAATTGATTCGTAAGCTGTTGGCATGATGAAGATTGCATCAACCGGTTACCGCCACAAATTCGAGCGTCCCTCATGACCGCACATCATCTCACCAATTATTCTTCCTATATTTCCCTCTTCCTCCGCCACATCTTTTTATTACTCCCTCTCACTTTAAATATAATATTCAATTAAGTTTTTTTAAGAGATTAAATATATTAATTAAATTAGTTAAGAAAAATTATAGTTAAAGAAAATTATAAATCTAAGAAATAATATGATGCCTAATTATAGTTAAGAGAATATTGATAGAGATAGTTTAGAAAAAAGTTGTTACACATGGGAAACAAAGTTGATGGGCATTTTATATTTAGGACTAAATTAAATTCTTAACTAAATCTTATAATTAAAATTGGAGGGAATATATTTCTTTACATCTTTTACTTTTCTTTACTGCAAATGGAAATTTCATTATGAGAGTAATACTATTAAATAAAGAGTTAAGGTGCTTAAATAGCCATCAACTTTTCTCAAAAATGCAAAAATAATCATGAACTATTTTTTGGAGTAAAAGTAACCATGAACTTCCGAAAATGATGCAAAACCGTTAAGTTACTATAATAAACCGTTAATTTACGTTAGAAAACTCTTATAAAAAATTAACGGCGCTACAGTAACTTAATTATTTTGCACAATTTTTAAAACTCCATAATTACTTTTATTCTAAAAAATAGTTTATGATTATTTTGCACTTTTGAGAAAAGTTTATTGCTATTTAAACACCTTAACCCTTAAACAAATGAGATCTTATTGAATTTCCTCATACAAAAAAACAAGAGTATTTATCAACTGATGCTAAACGGTGGATTTAGTATGAGTGTTTAAACTTGGGACCGGACCAGAATTTACCAATCCCAATTCTAGGAAAATCCTAGTACCCCGGGACCGAGAATTTCCTGGGACTGGGACCAGGAAATCCAGGTCCCAGGCTTATTTTCCTTTTTTAAAAAAAAATCAAAAAAATTTTTTTGTCATATTTTATTATTAAAAATAATCATTTAACAACTAATAAGACCATAATAATTATATAAATTAATCTAGAGTTTTGAAATTATGTTTATTATTATCATTTTCATCTTCATTATTATCTTTATACAGTATATAGTTAAACTTAATATCGCAATATATAAGGTTTAATTCCAACTAAAGATGTTATTACATATTTTAAAAAGAAAACTTAATTAATATGATTTAAAATATACAAAAGGATAATTTTAAAACGAGACCGGGATCATCCTGAGATCCCCAAGGGTGATCCCAATCCCAACCAAGATCAACAAAAGTAATTCTGAAATTAAAATTTCGGGACTGAGCTAAGAATACCAGAATCAAAATTTTTTGAACATCCTTAAAATTCAAAATCCATTTTTTATGCCAATGGCCGAGTGGCACAAACTACAAATGGTGCACTGTGTGGCACTATAACGCGGGTGTCGGCTGCCCTCCCGCCCCAATGCACTGAAAGAAAAAATCGCTTTTCTATAAACTGAGAAAAAATTCCTCACATGTACTTAGTAAATCATAAAAGTTATGCTTTAAAGACTAACCCGAAAAGCATTTCCTTTAAATGCACTGTATGGGCAAGCTTATACTGATAAACTTTCACAATAAAATAATAAGATCTTATCTTACTATAATTTGAAGAATTTACCCAAAAAATTGGGATGTTACAAATATACTAGATTCTAGTATGTATGTTACTATGTGAATTATGTGACATGTTTTATGATAAGAAATGGAAAAATTTTACCCGCCATTTGGCTAGCACGGAACAGTAATAGTGATTCCAACGGCCACATTAAGGTGCATAAAAGGGTATAAAAAGTTGGATGTTACATACCGGCTTGTGGTCCTCAAGTAAATTGGGCTAGCCCTAAAAAATGGGTGCATTTTTCAAACTCATGCCTAAAGGAGCCGGCTGTTTAAGCCCAAGCATGTGACAAGCTAGGTCATTTTCCAACTCTGACGACCAGTGACTAGTAGTTGTGCTCTTACGACACTCAAACCTATTTTTAGAAAAAATAGAGCAAGGAGCATTATTATCTTTTTACATACAAAATTTATTTTCATTTTGGTCATCGATCATGTAATGAAATTATTTCACAATATTTTGCTCCTACACTGAAATAAGTTTCTTCATGTGATTCGAAATTTGGTGCAAGACGCCTCTTATTCTTTATTATTCTATTCTCATCTTATGCCCCTAATATTAATCCTTCTTTTAATCCATGGCAAAAAATAAAACTCATGCCCCCCTCCAACTTGTTAAAAGTATGGAGACTTGCTAAAATAAATGACATTTTTATTATTAAATTAAATATCATTTCAATTAATTTATAATAAAAGATTATGGGATCATAATTATCTAAAAAAATTAGAATTAGTTTTTGAAAAAAGATTATGGAAGCCGAAATATAATAAAAGATCACTTACTAATATAATAGAGACTTGTTAAAATAAATGAAACTTTTTTATATCAAAATAAATAAAAAATTAAAAGATTATGGAAACCGTCTTATTACAAATGATTGATTTGTTCTGTCCTCATCCAACATGCAAAAAAGTGAAAAGAAAATTATGAAAGAGAAATCTTTTACCAACGATTGATTAACTTTTCATAATGTAAATTTTGCATAAACAACATTTCTTCCCATTTTCTCAAACATGCGGCTCTACAAATTTCACCCACAACCCACAGTAGCTTGATTACGTCTTATTAATCATAGATATCAAATACATTTGAAAAATAATTCTTTACGGAATGATCACATTTTATTGTCATTATTTTATTTTGATATAAAAAATTTTAATTTATTTCAACAAGTCTTCATAATTTTAACGAGGAAGCTTTCATTTTATTTTGGTTTTCATAATCTTTTTCATAAAATTAGCTCCGATTTTTTAAAATAAATTCGATATCATAATCTTTTATAATAAGTTAATTGAAATGATATTTAATTTAATAAAAATATTATTTATTTTAACAAGTTTTCATGTTTTTAGCAAGTGGTTGGACATAAAAGATGATCTATGACCATAGATTAAGTAAAATGTTAAAATTAAAAAAATAATATTAGAATAGAATAATAAAGAATACCGTCCCCGGAACGTTCCAAATTTTCCCTAGAGTTTAGCCTGTTTAACAACCTCCAAAAAATACCCTGTTAAACACTTTTCCCTCAGTCGACACAAAAAGGTCTTCTAAAAAGTTAGAAGGAACACGAACGTTTTTTTTCTATATATCGAAAAAAAAAAACATACAATATGGGAACGAAGTAGAACAAAAGAAAGTACAGCTCGTTAACAGTAGAACGAGATGTGTTTAACGCCCGAAAACAAATGTAAACCTCATGCGTCATCTAAAATGGTTGGGGAATCTTTTGGTTCTGAGAATGGGAAGAAATTTTGCCACTAAAAGATTATAGCAGTAGGGAACCATCTATTGAAAGGACGACCTTCCCGAAAATTTGGCTTCCTTCCTCTTTTCGTCATTTTATTTCACTGCTCGCAGACTGCTTTCAAATTTACTCTCAAAAACAACTCGCGGTGGTACACAACTTTCAGTTACTGGTTGGGTTTCTCTACAATCTCCTTCAGATTTCCCAGCAAACTTGTAGATTGTAGATTCTGTCTTTTCTGCATTCTGAACTTATCGTAACTTCTGCTGCTGTTAAGGTTGATTGATCACTCCGAGAAGTCAAAAAGTTATTTTACCCACTGGCTGACGCTGTAATAATTGTACTCAAGCAATCTTTTTTCATGCCGTGATAGGTAAATTCTGCGCTTGTCTTCATTTCCTGTGTTTGGAAGTTTGGTTTTCTAATGGAGATGAAAGGGGAAGGTTCAATAGTGTTATATTCATCTTCTTTCTCAGCTCTTTATGCTAGCTCAAATAAAATTTGATGTTACTGTCCGGAAATATTATTTACTTATGGATTGGATCCCATACAAAAGTCATGGCCTTTTGGCATTTTGCAGAAATTTTTGTGGGGATACTGCATTTTCACTCTCATTTTCCTTTTACTTTTTTTTTGGGAGAAAAAACTTTGCCATCCCTTAAACAAACACATCGAGTCGGTCTTAAAGCTGGTAGATCATAATAAATGAAGCATGTTGTTTCTGCACATTTTAATGGTTTTCTTTTTTAAAATAATAATACTAATGCCATGATGATTGGGTTTATATCCCCTGCAGGCCAATATTTAGCCTGCTTCTGCAAACTTTGTTGAACTTGAAGCCTTTGTTTTCAGGAGTTTGAGTCTATATTTGCTGTGGCTAGTTATCTCCTGTAGATGCCCACTGTACCAAATCACAGTTACAATCAATGTCTCAGAAGAGGAAATTATATCAATCAAAGCATCCATTGGGATCTTACCGTAAGCCTTACTCTTCCTACCATTTCAATTCATATTCTTTGATAGAGACTCCTGTATAATATTTATCTTCAAAATTCTCTAAACAGCCTTTGAGGCATTTCTCTCTGGCTCATGGAAAGCTGTGGAGCTCATAAAAATCGAGGGAGGAACTCCAACCCTGCATTTTATTGATAATCAAAAAAGAGTTTTACAGAAAACTCCTGGTCCAGACATTCGGATAAGGTCGAGGAAAGCTACTCTATCAGATTGCTCCTGTTTTCTAAGACCTGGAATTGATGTATGTGTGTCATCAGCCTCTCAACAGGATAATAGGTCAGGGAAATTTGGTCTTGAACCTGTAAGTGATATTTTTAACTTGTAATCCCCTTAGTTGAGGTCGTCCTTGAACTTTTTAGAAATCTTTGCTGAGTCTTGAAGTTATCTTTTTTTACTGGATTTTAGACTTGCAAGAATAATAGCAAAACACCAACACTATTTCATTCGTCGTAAATCAACTTGCATATTGAATTGTGATGAAAATAAGGAAAGAATGAACGGATGTGCATAAGTAGTTGATGATAAGTTCTGGTTCTTCCTTGATTTTGACTTTGTTCTCACTCATCTCTCAGTCTTTCCTCATTCGAGTGATAATTTACCACATTATTGGCTCATCATTTATGGTCATTGCCTATGTTGATAAGAAGAAAACAGTAACACAAGTATATTCAATTCATTTGACAAGTTCTTACACGCACACATTTCTTATTGACATGTAACCTATGTTATATTTTCATGTTCTGTGGTCTGCTTGTAAAAGTTCTA
>JBAGKO010000011.1:6692440-6705028 GCA_037177275.1 Acacia concinna
CCCCGTTTCTTTAATTTTTTTTAAATTTAACTTATAAAAAAATTATAATTCTTTCTAAACCTTTGATATCAAACAAGCCTTAAAAGTAAGCAAGACATGTTAATAAATGAAAGTGAAGATGTTTATAATGTGTATAGAATATAGAGCAAAATGTTAAAAAGAAGGGTGGGGGAAAAAGAAAGGGAATGGTTATGGGCGTTGATTGCAATTAGATGGGTAGGGCGTGAAGGAAACAGACAGGGAGAGGTGAGGTGGATGAGCTACGACGTTAATCGATGATTTAGATATTGTTGCGACAAAACCGCCAGCTGGCGAATGTCCTCTTTTTTTGTGCCAACTGGCGAATGTCCTCTTTAAACCTTTGATAGATACACATGCTTCTCTAATTTCTCTCTAATCCCCTCCAACGGTTTCATACTTCAATCCATACTATAAAAAGATTGGATTGAACCGGTCAGTTCAATCAGTTAAATTGGAAACTGGCCTCTTATCTAATTCAGATCAATAAAAAAATTGGGAGAAGTGGTTGAACTGTTTGGGGACCAGTTGATATGAGATAATCGGCTGATTGAACTAGTCTCAATTAAAAAAAAAAGAAAGAGAAAAAGAAAATATTTATATATTTATTTTATTTATAAATTAAAAAATATATATTTTTATATTGTCACATATTTTATTATTATAAATTATACTTATATATATTTTTAATTTTTATATCTATATATATTGTTATTTTATTATTATCAATTAAATTATAATTCTTTAATATGACATGTCCGACTCGATTGAACTCTTAAACTTGTGGCTCAATTGATTACTTATCTGGTCTGATTTTTTGTTCTTTACCTTAATCCATTCCTTCTGGACATCATACCACCAATTCTAAATTCATTTTTTAAAATTATTTTTAAATATGTATATTTATTTATTTAAAGTATTATACCTAACTTATAAATTAATAAATGATTTATTTAATTTTCGTAATGTGTCAAAAAAAAGAAAAAGACAATCAGACAAGGGTGGAGGGAGAGCATAAAGGCGATTTGGATAAAAGTGGGCCACCCCTGTGTTGCTCGCTCCTGTCATTGTTGCATACTTGCATGCCGTCTCGATCTTCATTCCCCATTCCACTGCACTACCCAACCCTACACGCTTCCAGACTAAAAGCCTTCTACTTGTTCCCTTTTCATTTCTCTCCTCTCTTCCAACTCATCTGCTCTACTATCATCCACATCCTCCTCTTTTTTGAATGAAGATCAAGATTATATTGGAGTCGTTTATATGGGAATGTCCGTACGTTGATCTCTTCATCATTAAATGTCCCCACCATTGAATCAAGCTTCAATTGTTGAGATTTAATTTAATGGTGGGAACATTTAAAAGGAAGGAATTGAAGTGGAGATAGATTGACAAAGACATTAGGAATCTTCAACTTGGTCCTTGTTTCAACCTTAGCCCTAAAGGCTGCCCTTATACACGGCGCTATCATACTTGGCAAGTAACACGTACGTACATGTGGGACTGGGAACTCATACCGCATCTCTTTCCCTATCCGATCCCCACTTTCTTTTTACAGGAAACAAATATCTTCCCTTTTACTATCTAAATGGGGAAGGAAAAAATTATCTATCTTCTCTCTAGCTTGTTTGTTATTCCTAGCCACTATTTTCTTTCGTTATACAAACGTAGGATTAATCTGGATTGATTAAGAACTTGTTTAATGATATGTGTGTGTGTGCACGCGCCTGCTAGTTTTATGTTATATATATATATATAGCGGGACGGAAGAATGTCCCATAGTATACTCTACTATATAATCCATGTACGGGGACAACATAATCATGTGCGTGCGTAGGCACTAGTTGTCCAAAACAAGACTATTGTTGGCCTCATCAGTTATCCAAATTAGTTGTCTGTGATGTTAAATCAAATCAAAGGTGTTGGCCTTTAATTTATTTAATCCCACACCCACCTAATACAACGTGCAACCTCAGCTCTGAGTATCGCCACGCCACGCCACTTCCTCCTTTTTGGCTCCTAATTTATTTAATCACACACACCTCCTCTTCTAACCTCACCTTATTAATTACTTAGTTGGGATTCCACCCTACAACTAATTAACACACTATTAATATATGTTTCCTCTCTGCCAATAACTTCCGCATATCGCCCCCAACATTTTTTAAAACAAGGGATTCAGTGTAATACAGACAAATCATCAGCTTTCACGAATGTTAATTTACACTATATATGAGATATTTAACACTTTTTTTTTTTGGTTGATTTATTAAGATCATATTCTCATAGTCGGATCAACTTACGCGTTCTGGCCTTAATACGTGGCATATAAAATAGATGTGAACATTAAGGAAGGAGCAGAAATAAAATAAAAAATAATATACTCCAGAATATGTATATATAATAACTAATAAGGCGTGCGTACGTAGATATAGGTTGGGGATTTTATTATTAATTAGGGGATTAATTAATGGTAGACAAATAAACAGGAGACAGTTGGGGTGATGGGGGCGGCGTTCTAATCTGTAAAGAACAATTAAGGTCAAGAAACATACGACGTACGTCCAATTGGCTTTTGCTCTTCACACGCTTTTCATTTCACGCGTTCACGTTTCAAACTTTCATTTTTTCATTCTTCAAATATTCAACCATTTTACTTTTGACCCTTCTCCCCCATTCTCTTCTCTCGTCATGGGATGGATTTCCATTTTACTCTACTTTAATTTTTTATCTTGTTAAATTAAATCACATGTACGTATTGATAGATATATACTCCATCCATTCGATTCAATTGACTTTTTTAAAGAGATTAAGAATAGTAATTAAATTAATTAAAGGAAATTATAGAGTTTAAAAAAAAAAATTAAAAATCCAATAATCAATATAATGTCTAATTATAGTTAAGAAAATATTGATAAGGATAATTTAAAAAAATAGTTAAATATAAAAGATAAAATGGATAGAAGTTTTATGTTTATAACTAAATCGAATTTTTAACTAGATCTTATAATTATAATTATTGGAAGTGCATTTATATATATATATATATATATGGGCTTCAAATCTAGGCCACGTCATCATCAGCAAGATGAGTACCGTATAATCATGTGACTAGCTTAATTTTCACCTGTTTTAAAAGAATTCCAGCTTTAATCTGACTTATAACACGGTATTACATGCATACATGTGTGTGTGTGTATGCCACTTAATTGCCACGAATTGGCTCCAAAGTCTCAGTCATGATAATTAGTCATTCTTATCTTGCTTTTAAACCCTCCATTTTTATCTCCTTGCATCTTTTCAATTTTAATCAATCATGCATTTTTTCTCGTGATATCCATGATTTTATTTTGTTTAAGAAAAAACTTCTTATATTTTTTACGGCCCGCAAAGAATAATATTCTGATCCTATATATAAAGCATTTTCAATATTTTTCACAGTGACTAATGAAAACCTTAAAGCTTATTTATTTTTTTTATGAAATTCAACAATTTTTTAATTATGCCTCTATTTAATATACATAACACTAAATAAAAAAAGTCTATATAATAATAAGTGAAGGGTAAAATTAAACTCATATTAAAATTTTAATGATATATCTTATAAATAGAATAAAAAAAAATCTTCTCCCTCTACTCTACACACACGAGGAAAGGAGTATTAGTAATTCAGGCCAATATTGCCTTCACAAATTGTGGCTTGGTTTGGGTTTGAATAATTGAAACTGTATCAAATCAATCTTTCTATTTTGTCAAACTTGTTTTCAATAATTCAGGCCAATATTGCCTTGGTTCAATTTAAAAGTCAGCTTTTTATATAATCATGATTACACTATTTTAACCACTCTTTTTATTTTTCCCTTGATTACACTTACTTTTCATATTTCTTTTGAAAACATTAAGATTTTGAAACTTAAACCAGTCACTATATCAGTCGGATGTTGAATTAAGAATTAGTGGATTAAACTAAAATTAAACTAGCGAAAAAGTGAGTCTGAACGATGTCAGAATAGGATATTAAGAAAAGTTTGAATCATTGAGTCTTAAAAACATTAAAAACAACGATTGAAAATTATATTTACACATTTTTTTAAATAATTTTGATATTTAAAAATTTCCGATGACTAAATGATAATGTTTTTAAGTGGTTTCTTTTATATTAATAAGTAAACCTATCAAATTTTTCATAAAGTTTTAATTTATAATTTTCAGAGATTTTTAAAATTAATTATAAATTTTTAAAACTAGATAATTTTGAATAATCAGTGACGAGGTCGGAGCGAATCTGTTCGATGGATGGTTCATAGCTTCATGGCCCGGTTTTGAAAACCATGTTTTTACTTTTATATGCGCGTGTTAATGAATTTTCACTTTTCAATATAAGAATTTATGAATATTGATAAAATAGGCTCATGCGTTTTTTATTCTATATATGTCATTCTAAAAATAACAAATAATTGAACCATGTCTTTAATATAATGGCGGAAAATTCCTTAAAATATAACGAAAAAGTTACCATTTTAAGGCAAAATACAGGAAAGAAAAAAAAAATACTTTAGCACGCGGCCACGCGCTAGCCTTGCAATCATATACTCCTATATTCACATAATTTCCGAAAGCATTATTCATGCCTTTACATATCAAAATATACAATGACGATCCAACCCAAAAATGAAAAAAAAAAAAAAAATCTGCTCATGCGTCTCAACTCCAATACGCCCTTACGAGTTACGAACTTATGGAAATACTAATAATATTACCGCAGGAAAAAAATATATCCAGGAATGGTCATATTTTAATTTACTGGCAATCTAATTATCACGCTTCAAGTACCAGCTCCTCGAAAACCAAAACAAAAAAATATGTGCATACATGTATTAAGCAGCATTGATGATAATGGTCACGAAGAAATTACGTATATGGAGATGATTGAATCCTGTGGCTTCTTTATTACGAAGAGAGGAATTATTTTTTAGTTGGATTTAAACAAAATAAGAAGTGCAGAGTTAAAAAATTTTAATTAATTTTTTTGTCAGCTTTTAATTAACGTTGCTTGAGTCGTCTATTAAAATTTTGTAAAACAAACCCATATGCCATATTACTTAGCTCGTGTGAAACAAAGAAAGGGAAGGGGAAAAGAGAACTATAGAAGGGATTGGAGGAAGGTGCAAGAGGGAGGGAGAATATAATTATAAAAATAATCCTAAATCAAATCATAATACCAAGACAATGAAGATGATTACAGGATAACTTGATCTTACTATATTAAAATACTACAAATATGAATAAATAAATAAATTCTAATTTTAATAGATAACTATCCATATTTAATAATAACCCATTTATAATAAAATGCAACTCGCCATATAAATATCGATCACCATAAGGGCCACACCTTTTTTGGACTAAGCTTTCTGGTTGCATCTTTTGCTTCTTAATACACAAACCATAAATTTTTTTTTTTAATTTTATGTTATCATCCATTAAGGTGGTTCGCGGCTTCTTCTCCTAACATGTCCTTAACACTATTATACTAACTTTATATTGGCCATACGAACCATGTTAAACATTAATATTTCTGAATTATATTAATTGGCTACCAAATTAATTTCACAAGAGGCGTAAAGATTGATAGAGAAATCCTATATAAATACTACATGAATTCCTAAAATTGTTAAATTTATAAAAGGATGATATGGTTTGTGTCCGCTAACATGACACTGACAGAGGGGAGAGAGGCGATATCAAGTATTTGTTGTTAATTTCATTATGAGTTTTATCATTTATATTATGTATTTAGTTATTTCCGTTCGCCAACCTAAAATGCGAATCTATGCAATAATTAGTAATTAGATTCATAACATAAATAACAAATCTCATAACGAGATTAACAAATTCATCTTGGGTTGCATTTTAAATTAGTGAATGTGTATTAATATAATTAGTAGCAAAAATAACTAACCTTATAACATAAAACATAAAACTTATAATAAGATTAATAACCCCTGTTGATCACTGCCTCTCTCTTGTTACTTTGGTCACATCTAAGACCAAATCATCCTTTTACAAAATTCAAGAGTCCTTTGAGGGTTTTAAAATTTTATTTGATATTTATATAAAATTTTTCCAAAATTGATTAGAGATGTGAGGTGAAGACTTATTATTGGAAAAAAAAAAAGAAGGCAAGGGGCAACTTTTGTATCGCATAAGATTGGTTGAAAAAAGTGAAAACAAAATAAAGGCACGCATTATCGAAGCCATGAAACATTTTATTTTATTTAGAAAATATTAGGCAAATACGAGATGTGGGGCCGACTTGTTTTGATTGTTTCGCCGGTTGTTGCCAACAGGGTCAGACGTCAGAGGCGTTTCCCTCTTCCCTGCTTATTCTCAGTCATGGTTCGCATCTCCCCATAAAAGCCCTGCCCTTTCCCTTCTCTTCCCAAGCTCATCGAATCGAATTAAAACCTATTTACTTCTCCCACTTATTAGATCCCCCAAAATCCCTCAACTTAACTCAATCACATAAATCATAAATGGCTTCCTGTTTCCGCCCCTCCCCTCCCGCCAATGACGGCGCGCCTCCTCCGCCCGCCCCGCCGCCACTCTCCACCAACCCCAACCTCACCACCTATCTCTACCACACCGACACCGGCATCGCTTCAGTCACCTGGTCACGCTCCATTCTAGGTCGCTCCCTCCATCTTCACCTCCATCAACCCCCTTATGATTCCCCTCTCCTTCCCTCTACTTCTCTCACTCCCGCTTCCTTTCACCTCCACATCAAGCCCTTCGTTTTCTGGAAAAAGCACGGAACTAAGAAGCTTTCCCCCAACACCCTCATCTTCTGGAATCTCTCCAAGGCTAAATTTGGCTCCGGACCTGAGCCCCTCTCTGGTTTCTACGTTGCTCTGGTTGTGGACAAGGTGATGGTTCTTCTGGTCGGCGATCTCAATAAGGATGCGTACGCCAAGACTAAAGCTCGCGAGCCCAAGAATTCTCAGCTTCTCGTTATCAAAAGGGAGCATGTGGTGGCCAACAAAATCTACACTACTAGAGCCAAGTTCGGGGGCAAAATGAGAGAGATACAGATAGATTGCGGATACAGGGACGACTCCAGGCTCTGCTTCAGCGTGGACGGGAAAGTTGTGCTTCAGATCAAGCGATTGAAATGGAAATTTAGAGGGAATGAGAGAGTTGAAGTGGACGGAGTACCGGTTCAGATCTCGTGGGACGTCTACAATTGGCTATTTGAGAGAGATAACGGCGACGGGCACGCCATTTTTATGTTCAAAATCGAGGAAGAAGATGAAGGAGGCAGGGAAGTAGCAGGGGACAGAAATTTGGTGAATATGTGGACGCAGCAAAACTGGCATTTGGGGCCTAATGAATGGGGGAGAATGGGCAAGAGCTTCTCCTCATCGTCGGTGTCAGTGTCATCGTCGGCGGGATCTTTTGGCGGAAGCTCGTCCGTGATGGAATGGTCGAGTTTGGAGGAGAACGAGTTGGTCGTGCCCATCGGATTTTCCTTGCTCGTTTATGCCTGGAAAAGGTGAACATTTGGTGCTCCCTGATCAGTGAAATTTCAGTACTTCTAGCTACTAACTAGTCAAATAGATTGAATCCACTAACCCATTTGTTTTGTGAACATAATTAGTGATTGAATACATCTAGTTACGGCATTTTAGAATTCAATACGCGGATTTATTGTTGATAAGGAAAACAATTTCTACCTTGCGAGCCAGATTAAAAATTAGATATACAGCAATCTATTCTCTTCCCCAGTCTAATGGTGAAATATATTGTGTTGTACTTGTAACCTAAACTTTATGTAATGGGAGTATTATTTTGCGTGAGAAGCATAATCATCAAAATGTTCCATTGCCAATTGCGTCCTTTGGAGCCTGTACTCTTTGGTTGTGTTTTGCTAGCTGTTACCGTTATGAACCAAGAATTTGGTTGGCCTTGTACTGTAAACCAGCAATCTACAGTGCGACTGTACGATTTTATAGTAATGGTTTTAAAAGGAAAGGAAGGTTAAGCAAATCACAGTAGAAAAGCAAATGGAAATATGGGGAGGCCTAGACAGTGATGGCGGAGGAAAACAAGAGAAATAAAGGGGGAAGAAGAAACAGTGGTGGGATGGGTAAGTGTGAAAGGGAAGTGAAAAAAGGGATGAAGAGTTTATAGTTGGCTTAGCACAAGGGGTGGGATGTTACTTGTCTTGGGGTATGCAAATTCACATGCTTTTGTTTTTGGTGGACACCACAGAAAGAGATGGGTGATGCATGGTCGTCGGCTGCGAAATATCACCTCTATTTCCCTTCTCACTTTATCACCCCTCCCATATTGTTCCAGCCTCCTTAATTTATCACCAGGGGCAAATTAATTTTGGAAGTTTTTGCTGAGATATCGTGTTACCCCAAAGTTTTTTAAAGTTCAGTGTTACCTCAGAAAAGTTAAAATTGAGATATGCTGACCTTTACCATTAGAAAGTTCATGTTCAACATCAATTGTTTAACTAGTAGCATTAGCTTTTTTGGCCAAAAAAAAAAGCTTTTTAATGTAATGGGACAACATTACAAAGTTTTGAAATTTATGGGCCATTTGGATTGACTTTTACATAATAGCTTTTAAAGTAAACTATAGTTTTTAGAATAGATTTTTCAGAATAGCTTTTGTGAAAATCTAGTTTTGGATTAAATGTGAGTGTTTGAGTAATAATCGCTTTTACGAATTCTGAGATAAGCATGTGAGATGAGTTTTGTCTCAATTTGTGCAAACCATAATTTCATAATTGAAAAGTAAGAAAAATTCAATTATGAAAACCATGGTTTGAAATATGACTTTTTGCCAAATCATGGTTTTTAAATGGTATGAGGTGTTTGGCAATTTTTACTAAATCATGGTTTGAAATTAAAGTTTTCGCTAAACCATGGTGCCAAACAGACCCTTATCATAACATTAAATTTAAAAAAAAATATCAAGAAAAACATTACTGGGTAAAAACTTTAAAAAAAGCAAATTCGTACTATAACCCTTTCTTATTTTTAGATTTACTTTTGACTTTGGACTACACTTTTTTTTTTTAAAAAATAAAGGTCCTTATAATTAGGACGGGCAGGCATAACGGCCTGAGGTTATAACGACGGGATTGAACCCGTGACCTCCTCCCACTTGAAAGATATCATTACCACTAGGTTACAAGTCTTTAGGTGACTTTGGACTACACTGGTCCTTGGCAATTTGTTTCTTTCCAATACAATAATTAACATTTACAGATTTTAGTAATAGTATCACAAGAAATCCCTTCTTAATTTGAATAAGTATGGACTTGTGAATTTTTGAAAGGAGTGATGTGGAGCCATGTAGATGCGGTTGATTTTTTTCTTGAAACCAACGGATCTATCCAAGTTGTTTATGAAAAGAATGTAAAAGTGAAAGTGCGTGTAATATCTGGCAAAGAAAGAAAGGGGCATGTAATAAGGATGGGAGTGGGAACAGACAGGCTTGTGGGACAAGTAATAATAGAGGTTGAATCCGTTCCATGTCGATATTCGTTTAAAAGTATTCGTAATAAAAAGTCAGGCAAGTCGCAATTACTATTATCTCCTCAGCCTATCATTCAGACGGTTGCTTTCTATTTCCAAGCTGATTTTCCTACTTTTTTTGCCAATGGTTTGTTATGCTTATGCAAGCCCACTACTACGACTTAGTACTTACTTTTTCCTTTTTGAAAATTTCGGCTTCTTTTCTTTTGGATGCGCTCGTTGCGGAGCATTCCCAATAATAAAATATTTGCGGCCAGCGTAATTTACTTATTTCCGACTAATTAAAATATGCATAAACGAGGCACTTGCACGGGCGACAGGAACCAGGCCTGGATTTTGATGCCAGGACGGTGGCGAAGGAAGCAAATATCAAATTTTTTATATTCGAATTCGTTGGTCGTATTTAGGTGGCTAACCATGTTATAAGTGATGGCCAACAACCAAATTGTTGTTCCAAGTAATAGAGTCGCTCATACAATGAATCAAGGGTCACCACACCACATAATACTCATGAATTTCGGTTACACATGGCTATTGGTCAAGAAGTTGCAACAGAAACAAGTGGTGCTGTCGTATACTTGAAGTTTTATTAAATATTTACTTACTTGCACAAAACAGGAGGAGGCTGGAGGAGAGGAGCGGCCAAGGTAAATATAATATATACAGGCTCCTTCTTCGAGGAGGTGCTGAGGAAAGTGGGGACTTGTTAATTTCATGCTTCTACGTTACGTTCGCTTGTCTCCTAAGCAGAGGGAAATCAACAACGCATGTCGCTTGCTCTTCACACATTAGAGTTGCATCCTGGTGTAATTAAACGGGAACGGTGAGCCGAGAGTTCTAACCGGAGACAGTCTGTCTCGGTCAGTGCGGATAAAGGCAAAAGCAGAAAAGAGGGAAATATGGCTGGACCCCGATGGGTTCGGGTAAAGTTAATTACATAAATTAGTCTCTGCACTTGAAATTTAAAGCTCTGAGAAATGATAATGGTGAGGTGATGAGCGACCCGGGACTTTTTACGCTGTGACTTCACATGCGAACCAGCAGTGGTCACCACAGTAACGGTAGTGCGAAAAAACTAAAGTACTTGAGCTAAAGATTCTCTGTAACAAGGGTCCCCCTCCTCTTATATTTTTTTCATCATGCTAGCTCTGTCACACTTCTAGAAAGGTTGATGTTGGGCTGGGCCCCAAACTAGATTCTCTTTCACTTGGACCATCCTCTCTCAATAACTCAGCCATCTGTTACTTATACACTCTGAACCAATGGACATATAAGTTATACAAACAATCACGAACAGGTAAACGTAGAAACTATTCACTACAAAGAGATCAGACAGAGAGCGTTGATTCCCTCCGTATTGGCCAACTATTGCAATTTGCCAGCCTCGAATAAAAGATTACACAGCAGATGTGGGAAATTGCTGGCTTCCCCTCCTGCTCTTCCTTAAAACTCAATGCTTATATAATCAGAAACAGCTATGTCTATCTGGGGAGCCTCGAACTCGTTGGCACGGCGTCTCTGTTTCTCGTTACTTTTATTCTTCCCAGATCCTACGACTCTTCCTCCAGAACTCTCAATCTTTGTTTCTTGTAAATCGGGCGGAAGCACACAGTTGCAGAGATACCCTGCACATTGAAAAACCACAACCTATCACTAAATCTTTACAGATTTGTAAGGGATACATACGTTTATAGTATCATCACCAGTGATCGTGATTAGTGAGAAATGGTTACCAAGACGAGCAAGTCGATTCACCCAACGAGGGATTGAGTTTGCTGTCAATCTGAGACAGACATCATTACAGAAGTGGTTGCAGTTTTTAGTGATGAGATGGTAGGTGTTGCCAGAGTAGCGGGGAGACAGTCTGTCCATGAACGCCGAAACATCTTTAGGGCCCAGATCCGTGGTTCCGATGAAGATAGATTTTCTGAAAGTGAAACCAGGACAGTGCGTGGGTTCCACCACAAAAATGCCAGTCGTGTCGTGCTCATGCGCGCCAAACCCATATTCAACCCCATGAACTACAACCAAGCAAAACACCGTTAAGGGGATAACGTTGAAAATGCTGTAAATATAATGGGTTAGTGGTGCATGTTCAACAACATACCTTGAACACCGGAATGGTAAACACCGAGTCCAAGCCAATAGGCATAGCCATTAATGGGGGTGAGATCATAAACGTTCAGGTAAACGGGAAACCCTCCAACTAGCTTCTTCTTCAACATTTTACCTCCCATGCTGTCTTCCTCTCTGACCAGCTCGGAGATCCTCCTTTAACCTTTTTATACTTGTGGTTCCAAGGTATAATAATAAACATGGGTGTGTTGAAGTGTGTATTGAAAGAAGCAAAAGGGAACAAGAATACACAGATATCAAGAAGACGACTGAGAAGAAAACTGAGAAAGGCAGGTGTTTGCTGCTGTAGATGTGCACAAGGAATGAAAGAATAGACACTACATTGTTTTACAATGAGGGAACAGCCTTCTGGCACTGCAATTATGACTTGGATTCCCCCGACACTCCCTGGCGCATCCCAAACATAAAAACTTATTCCACTTTATTGAGCCCAACAGACCTCTCTATTAAGGGGCCGTTTCTTCCGTCCATTCATCGTCTCCCTCAAAGGCCCATACCTCCTCCTCTCTGCTAGTGCTCCACCACACACGTAAACGTCTCTTTCTCAGATTCCCAACAACTCATACTGGTGACCCTGTTGTTTCAAAGTCTACAAATTATTTAAGCAAAGGCCATATTCTGTTCATTCCCAGAAATGAGAAATCAAAATCAGAAAAGATCAGTCTCTGAGGAATGAGTTGCAGCGAAATATTGAAGCAGTTGTTGTGGGGACAGTGAATACGTCGACATTGAATCTATCATAACGTTCTGACACGCACTCACAAAAGGTATTCATAACTCTGCTGGTGTAAGATAACAATAATAATTTTGTTATAAAAATAAAGGATTTCTGAGTCAAGAGAGTAAGAGATTATAGAGAGGAGAGAAAGTAGAGCAATTTTCT
>JBAGKO010000011.1:6705128-6716845 GCA_037177275.1 Acacia concinna
GAGAAGTTAATTCCTTGGTTTAGAGAAGAAGCTATTTGTGAGATAATGGACATCCACATAATTAATATTCATAACAAATTTAAGTTAATTTTCGTCTACATTTTTTATTTTTCAATATCTTGTCAATTAATTCACGAGGGTACATTATAGGAGTGAAATAATAGAGTTCCGTTGGCTGGGCAATGGGACGTGACTTGTGAGTTTTTGTTTTTGAAGTGTGCGAATTGCTAAAACCTTGGCATAGACAGCCGGTGTTGATAACAAACATCCACGTTTGTAACAATATTATTCTAATCAAATATCAACATCTCCGAATCTTTCCCAGATTTGAGGCCACTTGACGACAGAGACCTAGTAGTTGCCTCCGCATATACAGAACAAGAGCATACTCTCCTAGATTAGAAGTCTAAAACCTTAATAATAGAGACTCTTTTATCTCAAGTCCTGTTCCACATCTGGACAAACAAACAGAATTATATTTGTTTATATAAAATATCTGTTTATTCAATTATTATCCAACTCTTTACGTTGGTTTTAACATAACCGTATCGATTGATTAGATTCACATGTTTCTTTTCCTTCACGATCACCCCCGTGAAAAATAAACATTATGTATGTTTGTTCATGTACCTCCTTTTTGCCGTCCTCCTTATTGTCGGTGCACTTTTTTCAAACATTAAGTGAGAATCCTAGTGATCAATAATCGAGAAGTCACGCTGAATCTAAATTTTAGAGAACTCTCGGGCATAATTTCTCTTTTACTCTTTTCTCCTTCACTCCAAAAAAAAAAAAAATGCTGCATGACACGGTACAATTACAAAGGAACTCGTCGGTTTGAATCTGTATTGTGGCTAATTTAATGGAATATTTGTTGACTGAAAATTGTGTTAAATTGCGCTTCTATCCGGATCCGATCTACATTTTTAAAAACACAATTTGATTCAATAAGAACACACGCATCATTTAGAATGGGCCAAGATATGAACTTTTGCACCTGATGAGATAATAAAGGGTTTAACTGCTGAAAAGTGGTAATCGAGTCGAAGAATTCCCAGCATGTACAATGTTACTAGGCCAGTCTTGAGAATGTCGAGTGCTATATATATCAGAGAACTGAAAGTCCTTCCTAAACGGGCACAGCACGTAAACACATCAAAGTCTCGGAAAGAAAAGAACTCGACAGACTATATAAAGTATATCAGATCACTGCACCTCACAGTAAACAAGTTTGGTCCCCCATAAATTTGTGAAGATGCTTGGCTCTTGCTAGTACTTGCTGAATATCCTATACAAATAAGCCCTTCTTAGAGCTTGAGGGATAAATCAAGGTGCTTTGTCTCTTCTTGATCGGCCTTCAATAGAGTTCCACTTGCCGAATACCCATTTATTTCTTCATTAACTGCAGAAGCCACCATCGTCTTTGCCGCTTTGAACCTACCTACACTGCCTCTTGATGACAAGCCTAGTGTTGTTGTTCTGTGAAAATTAGCCATCTCTAGCTTCCCTATTCTGGGCTTCTGATCAAATAGGGGTCTTGACCAGCCATGATGTCCATGGCTGATTCCAAACCCATAAGTAGAAGAAATATGAGAAGGCTTGTGAATCATGGAGTGTGCCTGGAGTCCAAGAGGTTTATTTCCGGCAGCACCGAGGAGGGGTAGAGACGCCATACTTGTAAACCTGTGATTACTAAGAAGAAAAGGAAGCCCAAAGTCTGTAGCCGATGCTATTATCTCCCTCTGTCCTCTTTTCGCTATTAACCTCTCCCTCTTGTGCGCGTTTTGGTGTCCTCCAAGCGCTTGTGAGCTGTAGAACTTCCTCTGACAGTACTTGCAAGAGAATACTCGTGGTTCTGCCTCTAAAGCGCCAGAATTTTCTGAAGTTTTAGATTTCTCCATATCTACATCCAAATTAGCGATGAGATGGAGTTCTGGATTGCACCCGACAGCAGAATCATCGCCGTTCACGTTCAGATCTAACAAAGAATCTGTCTTTGCCTCTTCTTCTTCATCTTTCTCCTCCTCAACAGATAGGTGTTTCTTTTTCTGTGGGCTCTGCAATGGAGTCCGTGGACTGGGAGGAACCCGATCTCCAGCGGAGAATAGGCCAGGGTTACTACAAACTCGTTCCATGGCGAATAGTACTAACTTTCTCGTTCCTTGGTCGGTAACAAATATTACTTGGCGGATTCTTGAGACTTTAAAATGGATTGAAAAGGGCAAACGGGTGGGAGTTTCATGATTTATCGGATTCCTATATATGGAATAGGTTCAAGTAGTTAATATTTCTAGGAACAGTAACACTGCTTC
The DNA here is from genome assembly GCA_037177275.1 of Acacia concinna. Lineage (NCBI taxonomy): Eukaryota > Viridiplantae > Streptophyta > Magnoliopsida > Fabales > Fabaceae > Acacia > Acacia concinna. The sequence continues at coordinate 6,707,438 of JBAGKO010000011.1, forward strand.
TGGTGTACTTTTGACTTTTGATTGGAAGTCGATAATATATATTCAAGCAAGTGGCTAGTATATTGTAACACAGCTGTAATTTATAGTTGCACTTCCAAATTGAGACCCACAGAGAATTTTGTAGGATGCCATACGCTAAGGGATAAGAAGCAATAGTAAGGCATCATTAACATCAGGAAAACTGCATGAACTGGATGATTCTGAAGCGTTCCCTAAAGAACATGGCAAACTGAGTCGCTGTCGCTGTTATAGGCTCACGCAGGGACACGGTGTGGGGCTAACTGCCTGTCATGGAAGGAAGTTGGCCCTTTGGACAACGGAAAGACCAGAAGAATATTATCAAGTGATGCGATCACGCGCGGCATTGAAAGTAACTTAATAATCATGAAGGAGACAGAGCCAAACATCGTCATGTAGGCCAAACAACTTTCTCTGTGTACTTTGCATTTCTCAGCGGAGCTACCCGGCCATGTTCCCATTTATTCTAATTAAGGCTCTGTTCCTTTGCATTTATCTAGTTTTGGACTCAATTGTGTTCTTCTCGACATTCTTACTTTTCATATTCGTACGTCTTGCACCCATTTCCTTTCAAGGCACCACTTGTGTGTCCTAGATCGTCACTTTCTTCATATTTAAGCCCACGTACAGTAGGCTATAACCACCATCATGAACGTTTTATTAAATATCAATTTTCATGCTACTTAATTAATGTGGTTTTAACTAGGTTATAATTTAAGGCCAATACAATATGTTGATTAATTAACCTAGTTAAAGGAGGTAGAGAGAAGAAAATAAAGAAAGAAACAGAAGGGACAGACGGCCGGAAATTCAAAGGGGAGGCTGACGTGGATTCCTTTTAGTTGCCCGTGATAGCGGATCAATTGCGTATTAATTGTGGATCAAGTTACATTATTAAAATGTGAAGTAGGAGAAGCACACAAGGAAGCTACTAATAATGTCTAGGCTTAGGAATAACTTGGGCTTCAGGTATAAACAATGATTGTTAGCAACATGTCCCAAGTGGGTATATGAGGCAACTTTAATGGCAAAGTGGTTAGTCGAAGCCCCACCTTAAAGTTGAGATGAAGAGTGAGTTATGGAATATGAACAAATCCCACAAGGGCAAACAAGTTGTAGGAAGTAATATAATGAATGCATGGAACCAAATCTCTTTTGCAGATCCTCTTTTGTCTGTCCACTGTCCAACTCCAAAACATAGGAAGAAGGGGGAAAAAACAACATAAAAAGAAACTGGTCCTCATTGGAAAGCCCTCCCCACACAAAAGCTACCCACCCATCATCTTCTTCTCTTTATTATCAAAAGCTCCCTCGTTCATAATGATATCAGAATCCTGGACATGACCGGCCTCGATGGTAAACTGTAAATACTGATGTGTGTGTGTGTGTAAAACTTGGTTGCTGTGTAGTGTGGTATAATCTTCTTTCCCATTAAACTTTGGTCTTTATTTAGTGCTGCTGCCTCATGATCTTAAACTCAGATCAGCTGCCATATTCACACGGGCATTCAAAGGAGGTCTATTTTTCAAGAGGTTTCTGTTACTTTAATTTAGGGGTAGGACAAGTTGGTTAGTAAAAGGGATGGAGGAGCGTATGTGTATTCATGCGTAAGAGACAATAGGAACGCACAGCAGTGAGTGCGGCGGCTTTATACGGTGGTTTTCGAATGTGGACTCGAACCAAACCTCATGGTCAACGTCTTTCATGTACTGTACGATAACCACTCTGGTTTTTTAATGTATTGTGTGTGATGATGGTTGCGTTAAGATCTACACTATATTATTGCCTCACCATCATCCATAATTGAATTAATAATTATAAGCAGTAACAGATTTTTGTTCTTATTAGTCGGCGGCAGTGATGTCTGCCACTTGAATTTGCTTAAATTAGTCTTCATTGGATGATTTAATTTGTTCTATTTTTTATTTCAAAATTTTAATCCCAGACGTACTAATATATTGTAATTTTTTTAAAAAAATTATTTTTAATTACTAGCTTGAAAATATTAATTAATGAATTTAATTTACAAAAAGGAAAGAAATGTAAGTCATTCAAATATTATCTAAACGTTCAGGTCAAAAATATATTTTCAAACCTAATCCCTTGGTGTCAATTTGTGATATCCTTGATCTGCTGCGGCTGACTCTCTCCTTTTCATACGTGTCCGAGCTACAAGTCTACAATATAAGCTATGCCTGTGTGTCTGTTTATGACATTTACTGCAAAACTATGTCCCGGGTTTTATTTTAAGTTTGTTAAAGCCATTTTACGCCAAAACATTGCAATTTCTTGTAATTTTTTTGCTTTCGCAAGGTATCTCCAGCCCGGCAGGCTAAGTACTAATCCTCTCCTCATTGTGGGTTCCTCTATAGGAAGGACAGCTGGGCAGGAGAGGATTTCTTGTACTTTTAATTGCTTGGAAGGTTCGGTTTTTCCTGTTTCAAAGCCAGGCATTTTACACAATCAATGCACCGAAGGTCAACGATTCGCGCTCATGTAACTTTCACGTGCAGTAATTCATTTGGTCAAATCTAAAGTTCTATAATTATGCATTACGACTTGTTGTAATTAAATTGAAAAGTCAGACATGAGATTTAAAGATAAGGAAAGGGGGCTGAACCATGGCACACAGTGAAACAGGAATAATGGCAGTGATCAGAGCAATAATATGCATGCACCTGGAAGCAATGGGTCTATATGGTTGAATCCATTTATTCCAAAGTCAGCTCCACCAGCCAAGTCATTTTGTTCCAGTCAACAAAAGGATACAAAACATTCCCTTGTTTTTTTGTCTTAAATACATGACATATTTATCCATTTTAATTATATTGAAAAGTTGATTGGTTAAGTTAGTTAACGTGACATATATTTTTTAAAACACTTTAGTAATTTTCTTTAATCTTCTCATTTCCCCCTTTCTTCTTTGGTTATTGTTGAGGGGGCCTGATAATCTTACTTAATTCCTTTATTTTCTCTCTCCCTTGATTATTGTTGATAGAAGGTCAATAGAAATAAATTAGGAATAGATTGATAAATTTAAAAACTACTCCCCCCGTTCCTATTTATAAGATCCAATTGACTTTTTTAGAGAATTTTAAAAATATTATAAGAAAACTAATTACATTACTTAATTATATCATATATATAATATTTTATTACATTATATATTAATTCATAAGTCAAACAACATAATCTAAAGAAAAACAATAAATTTTAATGTCTTAAAGTAATGTTATTAGCTTTCTTAGAATTTTTTAAAAGAGTCAACTAAATCTTATAAATAGGAACGGAAATAGTATGTATATTCTTAGAACTAAAATCAAATTGTCAAATATGTCTACAAAAGAAGTATATGATAGGATCATGGAAAATTAGAATCACATCCTATGCAATAGTTTAATCCCAATCCCAGCAACATTTGACTCGGTCGTGGAACCACTATATTGCCATTAGATTATACTTCACACTGAGACGAGATCCTCATCAACATTCTCTACCTGTATACGCGACAATTATAATACATGAATATAAAACTTTAGCATTCTGAATCAGATCAAAGTCCAAGGATGCATATATATAGACACAGTTCATTGACAAATTTTATTTTTTTAAGAAAATAGAGACAGGATTGTATACGGGATGATGTGATCCTGTTAATTAAATCGGTTCTCATTTGTTCGATGGCAGATTATACCGTTGTTCACCTTGCAATAAAATATCTGGATGCACCACGCTCACTCTTTATTAACCTGATGGGTGGATATTACCAGAGTGCGTCGTTTGAATCTCGCACCATTTGCACTGATGACCTTTCATAGTGCCCACTAGCTGGTCAACGTGCTTAATTATCTTATCATATTTCTTTTTTCGAAAGGATCGGAGCGCTGACAAAAGGTCGCCAATCGCCAATTTGATAAATAACAAGATCGAGAAGCCAATATATACTACCCCATCTAATGCATAAAAATGACGTAGATTATTAAATTATGCGCGTAAAGCAAGGACCTTGTCTTTTTGACCGGTATTTAGCTCTTACCCTTGTCCATTTAATTTTTGTTTCACGTGGTTGATTGCTTCCTCCCTTCTCGAATCATTAGTGGAGAGGGTTCCATTATGAATATTCAAACCCACTTCAGCTGAATTAGCTCACAACTTTCCATTCATTAAATCCAGCCAAGGTCGCCATCCTTGTATAAAAAAAGTCCCCTTCTTCTATATTTATCGAGCTTGTCGCTTCTTCGTCTCTTGCAACTCCCACAACAAACATGACCTCCTCTATGGTTGTCCACACCTTCATCCTCCTTCTGCTACTCCTCACAATGCACCGATCATCTGTTCAGTCCAGTGCTTCTCCTTCTCCTGCTCCTTCTAATTATCCAAAACCATTTACTTCTGTCAGAGCTGCCTATTGGCCTTCAGGCAGCCACTTCCCCACCTCTTCCATTAACACGAACTACTTCACCCACATTTACTATGCCTTCCTCAATCCCGACCCGGCCGATTCTTTCAAGCTCAGCGTCACCCAGTCAGACCAAACTGAGCTCCGCAGCTTCATCAGCGGCCTCCGCAACCGCCGCCCCCCCGTCAAGACTCTCTTGTCCCTCGGAGGAGGAGGCAGCAACTCCTCCGCCTTCGCCGCCATGGCCAGCACCCCTCAGTCTCGCTCCGTCTTCATCACCTCCACCATCCAAGTGGCCCGCCAATACGGCTTCGATGGCCTCGACCTCGACTGGGAGTTCCCGGAAACCCCACAAGACATGTCCAACCTCGCCCTCCTGTTCAAGGAATGGTATCAAGCTCTGGTTTTGGATTCAAGAACTCAACGCAAGCCACGCTTGCTTTTAACAGCCGCAGTGTACTACGCCAATACAATAGTGCTCATCGGCAACGAAGCCAGGTCTTACCCGGCGGAAGCAATACGTGAATACTTGGACTGGGCCAGTCCCATGAACTTCGATTATCACGGAGCTTGGTCTAACTTCACGGGGGTCAACTCCGCTCTCTTCGATCCCAAGAGCAACATAAGCACCGACTACGGGATCGGGTCGTGGATCCGGGCCGGTGTGCCGCCTTGTAAGCTCGTCATGGGCTTACCGTTGTACGGTCGGACGTGGAAGCTGGAGGATCCGAATGTTCATGGAATCGGGGCTCGTGCTGTTGGGCCTGCAACCGGTACCGATGGGACCATGGATTACGATAAGATTTTACAATTCAACAAGGAGAATGGGGCCACTGTTGTTTATGATGAGCTCAGTGCTTCTTATTACTCTTACGCTGGCACCACTTGGATCACATATGACGATGTGGGGTCCATTAAAACGAAAGTCCAGTTCGCCCGCTCATTGGGCGTACATGGCTATTTCTTTTGGGCAGTTAATAAGGACAAGGATTGGGCCCTCTCCAGACAAGGTAAACTTACTTCTCAATCCTCTGTTTTTTATGTTTATATCCATATTTTTATTAAAAATATTTTATTCTGCACTGCATATTTTAAATGAAAATTTGCTGACTTGTTTTGGTGGTTGTGTCAGCTTCAAATACACTGCGTGGAGGGTACTAAGTTGCTGAGTATTGAAGAAAAGCGTAGAGCTATTTGTGATGCATAAATAGAAAGTTGGAATTGGACCGACTATAAACTTTGATCCAAACATGGATTCACCTGACATTAGTAGTCTCTCAAAACAATGTTTGCCACCTGTTATTGGTTATGGTAGTTTGTTTGGTTGCAGATGTACGAGTTGGGTGATGTGTAATTGGAGAATGATATCCTAGCACAAGTAATAAATAGAATTTTCATTATACGTCTGTGTCCTCTAGTTCCCCTTCATCTCTAATATCCCCCTAGGCATCACTTGTTAATTTTTGTCTCCGCTCAGAACCAAACACACAGTTCCTTATTTGGACGAATTATGGTCAACGGCCTAATGTTGAGTCTTGGATTCCCAGACTAGTGTTCAATAAAAAAATAATTTTATTCGTCAACAAAACAAAAGGCATAACTATTTAAAGCTAAAGTATATTTTTAATTTTTTAAGATTATATACGTTATATTTTTTATCCCTTAATTTTAAAAAATATATTTTAAGTCCTATAATCTTAAGTCGTTAATGTTGCTAACGGAAAACACAAACTTAAATATTGAATGCTATGAATATTAAATTTAAATTATAGATAAATTGAAAAAAATCAAAAGTTTTTGTAATTAAATTTTATTATTCATCACTTGGGTACGTCACTATTTTTCGTTAACAACTTTAACGATGTTATAATTTTAAAACTAAATGTATAATTTATAAAGTTAAGGGATCAAAATTATATTTTATGTAAAATTTAAAGGACTAAAGTAAACTCTAGCCAAAATATAAAAAAAAAAAAAACACAAAAGCATAGCATAGTTGGTGATGGCTAACCCTATAAAAACTACTTCAAAGATGTCTACCCATCGAGAGGATTAGTCTCTAATTATCGGTAGAGATACCACCTTTATCCTGAAACAAACAGAAAAGCATAACTATCTACACTCGAGATATATTCCTTTGAACAATAATGCAAGGATAAGAATACCTTTTAAAAAAGTCATGGATACTCAACAACTGGGGACAATTTTTTCATTGTATAATTTAAAGAAATCAATTATAAACTTGGAATAAAATTTTAAAATTGACATATTGAGTCCGTGTCAAAATTTATACTTCAGAAAAGTAACAAAAAAATGGTATATTAAAAAATTGGCATATTAACCCAAGACATTCATTGGTTGACCCCAGAAAATGTTGTTTAATATTTATTTTAGAACCTTGCAATATCCCAAGCGAACTTCACCAATAATTGAATGTGATCCAAGTGAGAATAAATACGTATCTCCAAAGAAAAAGAAAGCATGGGCGTGTATATATAATAGTACGTCAACCTAACTAGCATCAGCCACTGAAGATCAACACGTTAACTTGGGACTTGGGTACACGAGTCGCACTGTTCACCCCAAGAGGAAGGCATGTGCCTTCAAAAAGCAGGGGATATCCCCCGGATTTTGTTGCAATAATGAACCTTTTAAGATAATGTAATTAAATAAGATGGAGGGGGTCACGCTGCAAATTAAAGTTGATGTATTATCCATTGCTAATTAAATCCCATTGGTGGAGGCCTCATGATGTGCTTTGGATTTCGATAATCATGACTTAATTCTCTCCACTTTTGGATTACTCACGTTTGTTGTGAATTGTGTTCGCGGATCTTCCAACATGCGATCTTAGGACGCAACTCCAAGGAACCAGCTCTCTCTTTCGATGCTCTTGATCTTTGCAATCGATTATACAGTCCAATATGGGATAAGTATTTGAGGGGATCGGATATTTGTATAGAAAAAACATTTTTTTTCAAATGATTTTGGGAGTTGCATAAATGTGTCCTGCGATTGAGAATAAATTCTGGTTGAAATAATACAATCAATGAAGAATCCTTGGCAAAGAAAGCTGTTGGGAATTAATGTGATGGGTTGATGTGATGATACAGAGGCATGAAAGGAAGAACTTTTAAGATGGTGGTTATCTGGGAACATCATTAATCAGCTCACTAATATCGTCCTTATCTCTCGAGCAGTAATGATGGGAAGGCATGATTTAACTTTACTCTCCGTGTTTAATTATTGTTTGGATTTTCTTTCAAAGCGGGGCGGTGGGATAGGAACCCCACAAGGCCTCGGTACAGTCAACTAACGCAGTGGGATTTCAACTAACAAACAAAGAGAAGATTTAAATTTGTTTAGCAAATCAGTTAGCATGGTCACAGGTTATACTTATACTTATCAGGAGTGAAGATGAGAGTGAGGGATTAATGATATGCTTTGGCTTTTTGTAGGAACAACGTAATTAGCCTAGCTAGAAAGATAGATGCATGAGCTAGCTGTGTGGTGGGAGTGGAAGTGAAGTGTGAAGTGGCAGTCTACGCAATTAACATTATTTGCAGAGAGAGAGAGAGAGAGAGAGAGAGCGCATATAGAGACAAAGGAAGGAGGCCGGGTGGGAGAGAATAAGGTTCTAAAGGAGCATGATTGCAGAATGCACTGAAGGGAAAAGAAAGAAAAGCAAAGATCAAATAATGGAAAAGGAACTTTAAAAGAGTGAGTGGATGTGTGTGTTTGTGTTTGTGTTTCCGTATTCAGATAATGGAAGTAGCTGCTGAGATGGATTGAGACAGACAGCGAGTGTTTGTTCCTGTCTTCAAGCACGCTTCCCCTTCCCCCCCCTCCTCTCTCTCTAGCCGTTTCTGAACTATTCTCTGCGGCGGTCCCCTCTCCCATTTTCAATTCAAACCTCACTCATTTTTCTCTTCAATCTAATCTGCTTTTTTCCACCTGGATATCATAAGTATATAACACGTTGATGCATGGCTAGTGGCTACACAAACCCCCCTCTCCCATGCTCATTTATATATATATATATATATATATAATTTAATTATATTAAAAAAATTAGTTTAGTTAATTAATATAATTGCATTTTCTGAAATACTTCAATAATTTTTCTTAGTCTCTTCCTCCATTTTTCATTGAGAGAGCAGGATTTGAGTAAAGATAATGAAAACACTGACAACTACAAAAATTATATCTTCTGTTTAGAACCAGTATCACCTCCCTAAATACATTTTATATTAAGGATTAGGGGATTATTCACCTCATATGTCATAAGTTATAATTGAAAAGCTGCTTTTAAATGGGTCACGAGCTTTAAATTTGGGATCCTTGTTCTTAAATGTTGTATGTTTTTACTAAGGAGAATTAAAATATGTTCTAAGAGAATGACGTATAATCACCAAAAAAATCTTAAAACAAGTGCATAGCAATCAATGATAAGTCCTTGAGCTTAAGATGATGAGAAGGGGTCCTTGTTGTGCACTTGTTTACTAGAACTTTTCTGTAGTTGCATTTCTTTTTTAGACTTCAGAGTCAAACTCTTTTCTCTCAATGGACGGATTACATTAGTACCCTAAGTATTGTCATTTATTAATTATAAAAGAAGTCGTGCAAATGTTATTAACGGCTCTCAGTTTTAAACAAATTATATTTTGGGTGTCCGTAGTTGCATACCAAGCTCAAAATAAATAAAAATTGTTTCTTTAATAGTCAACAATAATTAATCCAATTTTTTTTTTTTTTGGTTATAGAGGAGGCAGAGCCTTTACACTAAGTATTAACTCTTCGAGGGAAGCATTTCCCTTCCATATCTTCTCGTAGTAAATCTATCAGGTTTGGCGGTGGTATTGTCCAAAATGTCTTGCAATTGCCTGATTCATAACTCAGCTTTGCCATCTCATACGCACATCTGTTAGCTTCGCGATAAACATGTTCTACTGTAACTTGCCAATCCCTTTGAAGGAGCTCCTGGATCCAAA
>JBAGKO010000011.1:6716945-6739888 GCA_037177275.1 Acacia concinna
TAGAGGCTAAAAAAGATGCAGGCCTACTGTGGGAGAGCGCCACAGGAGGCATCAAAGTAAAAAAAGAAATTATATAGCCTCCTATGGTGCTATCTTGGATGAGCGCTACATGAGGCTAAATGAAAAAAAAAATTAAATTAGCCTCCTGTGGCGCTCATCCAAGAGAGCGTCACAGGAAGCTAGAACAAAAAAAAAATCCCCTCCTGTGGCGCTCTTGGAGCGCCATAGTAGTCTTTAGTGGTGTACACTTCTATGGCATTCTTCTACCAAAAAAGAGTGCCACAACATTTAATTTTTGTAGTGGTGAAGGTACATATAGAAAAAGTAAATTAAATTTTCAGACAAATACGTAACGTGATTTATAAAAAGGATTAAATCTACTCTAAAATAGAAACACAAAAGAAATATACACACATAGTATTTAATAGAGATACAATTGGAAAGTTATTAAATTTTAAGATAAAGTTAATAAGATTTAATATTAAAACATGTTGGAAATGAAGTATAATTGATAGGATAGGAATATTTTGAATAACCTGATGCCTAATTATGTTTATATAATACGCATATAATTATTAATATAAGACATAGTTGACTTTTCTTTTAAGAAATTTAGAAAGTTAAATAAATTAGTTAATCATAATATATGTCGTGTATCATTTGATTATATATAGTTAGAAAAATTAATTTAATATAAAAAATATAAACATCAATATTGTAAAGTAATTATTTAGCTTTATTAACATTTCCAAAAGACCAGAAGAGTATTTATTTTACCACATGTGTATTAATAAATTTATGATACAAGGAAAAATTTATTATAAGGAACTTATCCTATAATTTATATAATTTTTTCTTAATATTATCAAGTCAATAAATAAAGTAAGAAAGAATAAACCATTGGAGATGTTGGCGGAGCTGGATTTCTGAGGAGTATAAAAAAAAGATGAAAAAGAAAATTGTGCATAATGTCTTTAAAGTGTGAGCAATACTTTTCTTTAGGCTTAATTCACCCTATATATATATATATATATATATCTTATTGGGTGCTAATTGGATTCACGGATGAATTTCCTGGGGGATACAATGAAGACCCTTGAGAATGGATTGTACTACTACTGCTCAAGCAAGACAACAATGACTTTTACAAAATGATAATTAGACTTTGTCTTTGTGTGCACTCAAAGACAATGGCAATGAGTTTGATCTCTCAATGTTGTGTGATTTATAATTTGTATCTTATATGTATGTCCCAAATGAAGTAATAGTGCAGGTATTTATAGATCATGAAGCGGAGCCTCTTGAAGTAACACATCTTTAATTAAAAATCATAACCATATGTTAATGAACCACATATGTCCATTTATGAACCAACATAACTTAAATAACCAATAGTCATCCACAAAGATTTACACTTTTATAGCACATATGATTATCTTAAAAGCCAATACAACCTTTAACCAAAAGCCTTTGGTCATAACTATTCATATGTGTCTCTATGAACTAAAAAGACATAACCCTAATAACCTTTAGTGTTATAACTCCCTACACAAACCTTTACACAAATTCTTTAATTTATAAGGGCATGACTTTTCAATAAATGCATCTCTTTATTTTAAAATATTCCAATAATCCCCCGCCATTTTAAAATGATCACAAACTCTTGTCATTTTATAAATCTCATGTTATTAATAAAGGTATCTTGAGGATTTAAATCATTACCTAAGTAAGACATGGTTTCATCCATATGAAATAATACAGTAGACTAAGCTTTGAACCATTTATTTGTTGGAGTATATGTGAGTGTCAAAGAGAATAAGAGTCCCACATTGCTTGGGAGAAAAAGAGAACAGGAGTATATAATACATCTTGTGGAGATGGGCTTGTAAAGGGCCCAAGGGAAGAGGTGGGCTCGCGCACACAAGACTAACTCTCTAATAGGCAAGAGTAGTTGAAATCCGTCAATTCCACCTACACGCGAGTTAAATATAGACTGGGTACTTTTTATGAAATTATTTTTTGCCAAATTCTTAAATTTAATTTTTGAAAGTTGCTTCCTATAAAATGTCTAGATTTTGAGAATTTATTTTGAGAAGTTGGCTTTCCATAAAATGTTACAATTCGAGGCCTTTAGTTTCAGAGACCATGATGAATCAGATTTCAAAGCCTTAATCTGATTTTAATTTCCTCAAACGTTAGTCCCTCAACGTCCAGAAACAGAAGGCCATCCCAGTAACGTTTGTAACTCCTAAATAATTTGTCATTAATGATTTTAATTGTGTTTACTAACATGCCCAATGTTCAAATGCTTTAGTGGCCTATAAAAGACGATCCTTGCAAGTGGTTCAAGCATCCATCTCTGAAACCTCGAGTGCATTCTCTCCTTCATTTGTGTTCTCTTTTTGCTTTGTTGTTTTGTTGCCTTGTTGTTTCTTCTGTTGTTGTTTCGCGGTTCTATTCACCTTGTAGTTGTAGGAAGAATCTATTTTATCCTCGGGAGTGTCGCTTTCGATCAACCGGCGATAGCGGAATAGCTCTTAAGGACAATGTCCAGCAATGTGACTCGGATTAGCTATCTTGCTTTCAGGAATTGCGCCGACATTATCCAATATGAACAGGTGTGCATGAATTATGTATGGGATCTTAAGCCATTGTATACCACTTAAATGACATGTTTATTCATAGCCTTATGTCATATTCTTTTCATGAGAACTTTTTAGAGTCAAGCCCTTTGACTCTTAGAAGCAACCTCACTTAAATTATGTCAAAAGCATCTCCATGATGTACGCTCCAGCAAACATATCCTTACAGGTCCATTAAGAGCCAAATTATACTCAACCTATCTCATTCTAGTCTCATGGTTACCAAGTACTTTCAAACCTGAGATGTATTTAAAAATCAAGTACTTGTAATCACTTTAATAGTATACTTTCACCATTGAACTCAATACTTAATATAATGGTCAAGTGTGGGTTGGGTTTCCACTATTGGCAATCAAGATTTATAGGGCTTCAATCGCATCCCTTTTGATGTTTTGAACACCAAATTCATTGTCAAACCTTTCGTCAAAGGATTTGTAAGATTTAATTCAAATTTTATACAACTAATGAAAATTCCTCCATTCAAAATTAAATTTTCCACATAGTTATATCTCATACCCATATATCGCGACTTTCCATTATATATAAACTTGGCTACAAATCCTTGCAAGAATATATTTATTGTCACAATAAATAGATATTGGTATCAATTTCATACTAAAGTCAAATAATGAATAACCATGAAAACACTTAAAAATGTGTCAACGATAACTTATGACTCATTTTCTTTTAAAATTCCTATAGCTAAACATGTCAATAGAATTTATAATTCTATCATCTCCTTTTTTCTTCTCTGAGGTCTTATGAGATTGCCCTTCCTCTACTACATGCACTTTCTCATAAGTATTGGTGCCTTTTGTACCATATAGCACTAATCATGATCCATTCCTCTTCTATGTGAAAGTAATCCCCCAATCGCTCAATAGAGATTTAATTTTTATTTTTAATTAAGACTCTTTTTCAAGTCTTCCTATGAAAGAGGAATTTATCAATGATTGATGATGCAACAATAAATTCATCTACATACATGCTATTTGTTTGAAACTATTCAATCCATGCATTTATTCTATAACACATTTTCCATTAATCATTTTAATAAAAATTAGAATACAACATGATAGTTATCAACCCACCTGATTCACCCTAAGTTTGTCATGACAGTTATCAATTTATTAAATTTAAAATCTATCATGCTTTTTATCACTTTTCTAATCATGATTATATTTCCATGATTCCACAAGCCAATAAACCATAAAATATAAGTAAACTAATAATATCAACTTGATTATGAATTAACCTCATATATCTTGAAAACTGCATTCAATAGAGAAATGCAAATAGATACTTACCTCCCTCCTTTATCATTGACCAAGTGAATTTAAGAAGACTCTTTTACAAAGTTTTTGGATATATCAAACTGTTTATTACGTCTAATAATTCAACAAAAACTCTTTTCAGTAATATTAGATGTCAATGATGCAATCGACTAAGAGGTGCACTTCGCAAATCCTTTATTTCATTCCACCAATTATATGCGGCCACCTTCAATTATGACCATATATGCTGCAACTTGAAAATTACTACAAATTAACCCAACGCAGTGAAGCCATCCAAGGACCCAAATTTTTATTCCAACTTCACAATTTGTTTTATTGTCTCCTGCATCAAAGACACCACTACTTGTATTCATGAACTAAGTCTAAAGATTGTTGGTGGAGCTGGATTTTGAAGAGTATAAGAAGAAAAGATGGAAACGAAAGTAGTGCACCGTGGGCAATACTTTCCTCTAGTCTTAATTCATTCCACTTGCATCTATCTTATAGTGTAAGTTAGATTGACAGTTGAATTTTATGCAGGATACAACAAGGATCCTTAAATATAGATTACACTCCCACTACTCAAGCAATATAACAGTGACTTTTATAATATGATAATTTGACCTTATCTTTGTTTGCACTCAAAGACAAAGATAATGAGTTTGCTCTCTTGGTGTTATGTGATCTCTAATATTTTTGCTTGTATGTTTGTCTTAAATGAAGTGATGATATGGGGGATTTATAAACCATGAAATGATACTTTAAAGTGGTGCCTCTTAAAGCAACACCTCTTTAATTAAAAGTCATAACTATATAATAGATTCATGAACGTCATATGTCTATTTATAAATCAATAAAACTTAAATAATCAACAATTATTTAAAATGGCCCTTCTATGAAGATTTATACTTTTATAGCACGTAGGGTTATCTTAAAATCTAACACAAACTTTCGCCAAGAATCTTTAGTCTTAAACATTCATATGTGTCTCTAGGAACTAAAAAGACATAACTCTAATGACTTTTAATATTATAACTCTCTACACAAACTTTTACATAAATTCTTTAATTTATAAAGGTATAACTTTTCAACAAATACATCTATTCATCATAAAATAAACATATATCTTCATTTTAAAATATTCTAATAGGAGACGTATATTTGTTGATAAAACAAAAAACAAAAAGATACGTCTATTTTAAGTTTTTGTTTTGTTGTTTTTATCTTTTTTTTAACCATTTCCGATCCTTGTAAAAATGTAGAGCTTTAACTTTTAAAAGGATTCAGTGACTTCTACTTCTATGGAAAGAACTCAATGAAGATAGAGAGGGAGGGAGGGATAAAAAACACAAAAAAATGGTGCTATTTGAATTTTAAAATTTCAAATCAATAATTTTTTAAAAACTTGAGTTATTAATTATGATATAAGTTTAGTCAATGCCACTATTCTTATAGGCAATAGGATTTATTTTAAATTTTAAATTGTATTTATATGTCATTCTGGAAAGATCTTCATTTAGAATTATCATTTTACTCCTATATGTACATGGCAGGCTCATAAATGTACCATGGTATTTGTTTGGGGAGAACTAAAAATTGTTTTTTAATTTGAATTAAGACAAAAATATTCTCATCTACTTACCTCAATCTTAAGAACCATAAAAACACTTCTAAAAAATTATGGGTTAGTGTCTAAATTTGTTTTAGAAGTTTTTATTAGTAATTAAATTTTGTCTCAAAAATTTTTTAAGTTCAATTTCGTTTTATAAATTTTAAAATATAACAATATTATTAAAAAAAACTAACGCTGAATTGTTGGACACTATTAAAATTTGATGTTCACTGTTTTTGTTTTTAATGGCAACATTACTACTGTTTATAACATTATATTGAACCTAAAAAACCTTTTAAAAATATCTTAAACCAATTAATACAACAACTTAAGAAGTTAGCGTAGATAGAGGTACATATAACTTATTTTAACTAAATAAAATTGTTTATATAAAATACGAGAAAGACACTTTCACATATTTATTTTATATTCTGTAAATAAGATTTTATTATTTATAAATAAATTATTTTAAATAAGTAGATGGTATTATTCAATGCATCCTGAATTGAATTATCAGTTATACATAAAAAAAAAAAAAAAAAAAAGGGCTTTGTTTTCGCTTGGTGATTGGTGAGTGACAAGAATTTCACTTTGACTGAATGATTGTGTAATAGAAAAACTCCTAAAAAGACAAACTTCAAATATAATAATTTAACAATACACGTACCAATCAATCAGTATGCACGGATTTCAGCTGTCAAGCTCCATAAACAAACAAGGAGGCTACAATTTTTTGTTTCACAAAATTAAAGGCTTGATTTGAAAGCTTGACATGGAATTAAGGAAATGCATTTATTACAGATTTGCAAAATAAGGTATGATTATGGCCACCATTAATCTCATTTAACTGGCAATACAAATGAATCCTTCATCATTGTTTAGTATTAGCATCCATCAAACAAAGCACCGTCCGTCCGTCCGTCCAATGTTTCTTTCTTATCCTCTAAGCGCGTGGATATGACGCATTTGTTTTCGGTGGATTCCTGGGATCTAAAACGAGAAATTAAGGTCCATTATTGGGTTCAACTCTACGTTATTGGAATCCCATTTCACTGTCCACATATTGTGGTAGATTCTATTTCTAACTCTACTGTTACAAAACAAACCAGAGAAAAATAAGGATCGAAATTCCTTTCAAATTTATGGTTTTTAATTCCTCTACAACACCACATTCGCCTTATCCCTCCCTCTTTCTGCTAAAGATCTTATTCGTTGGCCTATGCGAATCCTTTTTCTTGGCATCTCCTGTTTCGTATGGTTATTGGTTTCATACCCGTTGTCCATATAAACAGTGAACCAGTGATCACAGTTGTACTCTAAAATCTCTTCCCACGTCCACTGATTGAGTTCATGAGTACTTGTGTCGACAAAACGACGGTGGTGACCATAATGGATGATCCCGGAGACCAGTTTCCGGTGGGAATGCGTGTTCTTGCCGTTGACGATGACCCAACTTGCCTCTTCGTGTTGGGAGCTCTTCTTCGAAAATGCCAATATAATGGTTTGCTGCTTCTTTTGATTTCTCCTCCGTTATTCTATTTCCCCTTTCCGGGTTTAGGATTTCTATACCTGCTTTATCGTATATATGACTTTAAATTTCAGCTGGTGTTTCTATGCTGAGTCTGTTAGTTCGTTTGGCTATATAATATTTGAACTGAAAGCACTTGTCTTTAGTTAACTGCATGCTGGATATTGTAATGTAGCCAAATAGCCAATATACAATATAATTTATATTGTTTGCTTCAATAGTTGGCATTTTTACTGGGTGACATAAATGAGTTTACTATAGGTTGTATTTCACAGTTCGTTTCCTATTTTCAATCTTTCTGCTGCCCTTCCTTTAGCCTCACTTTTCTTGACTTGACCATATCTCCCCGATTCACTATTTCTTTCTTGTGACTCTGGCTTGAGTTTCGTACCTTCATCCATGGAATCCGTTCTCAACCGGATACCAAGGGGATGGTTTGGGGCTTGGGCTGTTTTACTAATTGGAGTTCTCATCTACAGAACATGTGAAAATTGGTTTGTGTTCTGTATATACATATGAAATGTGCGAATGTACTGTTTTTATAAAGATGTTTATTTTGGTCACGGTTGATGAATTTGCAGTGACGACAACTAATCAGGCAGTGTCAGCATTGGAGATGTTGAGAGAAAAGAAAAACAAGTTCGACCTGGTTATCAGTGATGTTCATATGCCAGACATGGATGGATTTAAGCTACTCGAGCATGTTGGACTTGAGATGGACTTACCAGTCATAAGTAAGCACACAAGTCTTTGTCAGTTCATCTCACTGTATTTCCTGCGTTTCCTTTTCAGATTTTGCCTTTTAATGAAGGTAGGTACTAACTATATGGTTGAGAATTAGCTTTTTTTATATATTTTTTCAAAAAAGAAGTTCGTAGCTGTTTTCACTTTGTAGACTGATTCAAGAATGCCTGCTGATGATCCCCTTAAGTTAACAGGTAATAAAATGTTTGATTTCAGTGTTGTCTGCACATGGTGACCCACAACTAGTGATGAGGGGAATTACCCATGGAGCATGTGATTATCTGCTGAAACCTGTTCGAATGGAAGAGCTAAAGAACATTTGGCAGCATGTGATCAGGAGGAGGAAGTTTAATTCTAATAAAGAGCAGAACAAACCCAACAACCAAGACAAGCAGCCTCATGCTGGTATAGGCTGCAGTTCAGCATCAGCAGGAACAAGCAACACAGATCAACAGATGATGACCAAGAAAAGGAAGGATCAGAATGATGAAGATGACGAGCTTGAGGAGGACCCGTCGACACAGAAGAAGCCTCGGGTTGTCTGGACAGTGGAGCTGCACCGTAAGTTTGTTGCGGCTGTTAATCAGTTAGGCATTGACAGTAAGTCCTTCTCTCTGCCCTTTACCTGTAACCAAAACAACTGAAAATATAGTTTTAATGAATATCAGGGTATCCAATTTTTTAGGATGTCAAATGATATGATGACTCTATTCAGAATTAATATTATGGGAATGATATTGATTCCTGTTTATAATCATAAAGGGGTAAATATCATGTTATGTTCTGGTTCCTGTATTTCTTTTTAGTGGCATAAAATTATCTGTTTCCATTGCGCCTCATAACATCGTGGTTTTGGTGGCAGAGGCTGTACCTAAAAAGATTCTTGATTTAATGAATGTTGAAAAGCTGACTAGGGAGAATGTGGCTAGCCATCTCCAGGCACTTTTCTAAACCTTCCTGCTTTATCTTAATATGACCTAAACCTTCTCTTTCAGGGAGCCTTACTGTTGGATTTTGTGATGATTGCAGAAATATAGGCTTTATCTGAAAAGAATCAGTTGTGTGGCGAACCAGCAGGCTGGTCTGGTAGCAGCCTTAGGTTCTGCAGATCAATCCTATTGGAGAATGGGTTCCATGAATGGCCTCAGCCACTTGCATACATTGAGTACTCCTAGACAGTTTCAGAGCCCTGTTTTCAGACCCCTCCCATCTAATGGGGTGATTGGTAGATTGAACACTCCTTCTGGCCTGGATGTGCATGGACTCCCTTCTTCAAGAAATATTCAGCTTGGTTATGCACAGAATTTAAACAATTCTATGAATGACCCACTCAAGTTCCGGTCAACCATTGTTCCTGGTAACCAAAATGACAATTCAGTTCTGGAAATGACAGGGTATACTGAGAGTGATCAATTACAACACCATAAGAATAAAAGCATTAGTTCTGTTCAAGACATGACCAATGCTAGCTGCTCACATACTTCACTTCCAAGTATAAGAAACAACTCCTTAATGGTAGCAGCACGTCCTCAAAACACACAAGGGGGAAGAGCATATGAGAATTTACCTTCAATGGAATCTCAACCTTCAGAAATTTCTAGCTCTTTGCCAGATCATGGTAGCTGCACTGATAATTGGTCTGATGGTGTGCAGTCATCTCAAATTCTGCCAAATCCTTTCCCACCAACACCACCTGGGTTTCCTGGGCAGATGGCTGTATCCCCAACAGAGAACTTGTCTTCTACTTCTACACCCTTGCGTGTTGGGAATCCTGGTGGTGCTTCATCTATCACTTTAATGTACAGTCAATCCCATGAAGTAACAGCAAATGGCAATTCCCAGGGCGACATTTTTGCTAATGCACCCGGGAACATAAGCAGTAATGTACCCTTTCAAGGGTGGAATGACAGAAATCATGATTCAGTTTACCGTTCAAATGTTAAGTGTAGCCCTCTAAACTCTCTGATCCCTGTAAATGGTGGTGTTAGTGGATCAGATAGTCCTTCTCCAACAGATCCAGCCTTCTACAGGAAGTTGGGCTTCAATTGTGGTAATCCCATACAAACCAGGAATGATGGGTTTGCAAAACTAGCTGAAGAGGTCCCATTGAAACATGGTCAAGGGTTTATCATAGACCAGCAGATGGCGCAACAAATCTCTAACAATCTTGGTTCACTGGATGACCTAATCGGTTCAATGATGACTTAATCGATGCTACTTGGGGTCTTCCAAAAGGTGTGTTTATGCAAGACCTTCCTTTTAATTTGTAGAATTCAATTAGTCCTCAAATAACTAATGGATCAGATTTGAATGGGAGATTTACTGATATCAGCAACATCAGTGTTGCTTCATGAACTAAGAAGGAAGGGACTTCATATGCCAATGACTCGACTTGGTTATTTAGTCTTTAAATTGGCTTCATACGTCCTGTCTGGTTTTTGTTATTCCATTTTTTGCTTGTAAATTTTTGTCTTATATCTTATTGATTAGGGTTAAATTTCTTCACTGAATTTGCAAAACAACTTACATTTAATTGATGATCTAGTATCCGCTTGTTCTAATAACACTGTCATCTGATGCAGGATGAAGAAAAGATGAAATTACTGGATGGAGCCTTGAACGTGTAATAATTACCCTGTGGGACATGGATGTGACAGCATTTCGGCACTATATATAAGTATTTCATGCTTGTTGAAGAATTCTGTAGTTTGATATATAATCTCTTGAAGTTCTAGTTCTGTAGGCTAATGGCCCTCTTTTTGATCACTTTCTGTCATGTAATGTAATGTAAGGGCTTTCTCCTACTTTATGTAATTGCATTGTTGTCTTGTCCATGGGGTCTGACAGTGCATTATATTTATGGGAATTATTAATTATATGTTGTTTTAAGTAGACATGCTTTGCTGGCAAATGTGTTTAGTGTTTCAAAATCAAAGATTAAGTTGATGATTATGCTAACTCTGAACATGGGAATTCCAATAAAGTATTCGAATGTTAAGTCATACAACAAAAGGACATTCCTTTTTCTTATTTGTTACATTATTTTTATCAAACTCGTTCTCGTGTAATCGCTTGCAGAACGACATTCTCCGGTCCCGGAGACAGCTTTTTCGACCAAACCCTATACGACAAACTTAAAATATGGTACAGCATGTCCTATATCACTCCCCTTTTAGAGAGTACATCATAATTTTTGCCCATAAATGAAAGATTCTACAAATTTTCAACTTTGTCCTTCAAACTGTAAAACTCGATTTGCTTCCCCAAGATTTAGTTTTTCTATTCTTCAATCAGACTAATGAATAGAGATTAAATTTACGGAGGAACGGAATTAAGATGATTACAGTTTGAAGAATCAAACTGAAAATCATAAAAATGTTATCTTTCTATTGGCCTCGGGATAAGAAGTAGTCGGTAAAAGCAGTGGTTGTTTGGGGGTGCAAGCCAATTCTGACATGAACACCTCCACTGTCAGAAGGAGCTGGCATGAAATAAGCAACCTGTGGAACTGGAGTTGCGAGAGGAGAAATACAGGTTGCTTTTTCATGAAAGAATCCGACATTATAGAATGGCATCCTCGTCCAATCAGATACCAAGGTTAGCTCCTTCAAAGGAGGGAGGCTTCCTTGTGCTCCTGACGATAATTCCAATGCCTCCACGTACGCTTTCACATAGGCGTGGTTCACTCTGTTCTTTGCCTCTCTTATCTTCTCAACGATCATTTCATAGCTTGATTCTTCCACTTCTCTCACAGACATCATCACAGACGCAAGAACATAAGCGTTACCGCTGAAACCTTTTGGTAATGGAGGTACCATCTTGTTCCTCGTATCCACTGCGAACTGCAAGCATACCTTCTTTTCTTTCCTCACTCCCAGTCCCACTGCTTTGGTCCTTGCCTATCACATCACCTCAAACAAAGAGTTTACTGGCCTCGTTATAAGGGGGCAAAAATACGTTGAATATTTTCCAGCTCTTAATGTAATACCTTCTGTCCATGCTATAAGAATTAGTTGGGGTTGAATTTAATTTGATCTTAAATATTATACCTTAATCTATTTTGGCTTCTATATTTATTAATTTTTTAAACTATCCTTATTAATTGCATATATTAAAGGAATTTGTATAGGTGTGCAATTTCAAGGCAAATGATTTAAAAGGATATTTCACCAACAGTATTAAACATTTCTAACAAGTAACTAATTTTTTTAATCTGTTCAAATTAGTTCAGTAAAAAAAAAGGTAGTATTTCAAAACTTTAAATAAATATAAGTTCAAGTAGGTTAACTGGTTATGTTATAAGTTTATTTGCTTGTCGACTTGTTTACAGAACTTAAATAACTACTTCAGGTTGCTCAACTTTTGTTCGATTTTGATAACCAATGATTAAGAAACTGTGCTCAAATTAAATCTCGCTGTAACTAACTGAACTAGAATTATCGAATACCACTCAAAAGTCATAACAGCCTTGGTGCACATCATGATCAAAAGGAAAAGTGAGGAATTAAGTTACCTTCCAAAGGTGAGATGCAAGAACCTCGAAGGTTGAAAATATAGGGGAGTGACCTGTGCTCATAGAGAAGTGTTTCCTCCTTAAGTAATCTATGAGCGAACTGCTTACGTGATAGGTCATAAGCACATAGTTGTTTTGTTCGGAGGCTCCAATATTTTGCGGTAGAAACCCTTTGAATTCAGAAGCAGCTTGCATTATCAACTGATATAGATGTTCTATTGCCACGGCCTTTGTCTGCTGCTGATGATCATGATGATGATGAGAGCTTCTTGAGTTAGAAGGCAGATTCATGGGCATATTCCCTTTTGGGGTTTCAAGACTTCCACTCAGTAATATCCCTCTCTCATGCACTGGTTTGGCCACCTCACCACTGCCATGATTGTTTCCTTTCAGAAATTCAGAATTAGAAGCCCATGCACTCAAGAAATCATAAGTTGCTGGTCCGTCAAATAGTGAGTGGCTTGTTCCCATCCCAATTGAGTACCCTCCGCAACCAAATCTCGTCACCTGCGTAATAAAAACATATCAAGATCGCTTTTTTCTTAAATTTTTTTAAATAATTGAGTGTTTCGTAATTCAGTAGAGGGACGGAGTTAGCTTCCCCGCACAAAAAAAGAAAAGAAAAGAAAGGAAGAATGAACTATTTCTAGGTAAAGAAATTTTACCAAAAAAACCATGAAAAAGATAAAAATACACAAACTTGTATATGAGATTCACATATGAATATAATAAGTATCAAATTAACGAACGTAGGAAGAACTTGCGATCACCATTTCTGTGAAGGCAACATGTCCTCGAATAATAATATCATGCACATGTGTGTGTGTGTGTGTGTGTGTGTGTTCAATGATCACGTGGGCACAACCCTAGTTTCTTTCGTTTTTATATAGTACTTATATCAACAAACAATAATTCTCCCATCGCTTATTTGATAGATCACTTATGTGGGAAAGAGGTACACAGATCCATATGCGCGCGCGAGCACATATATCGTGTAATTTCGACCATACAAAATTTCTAGAGATTTTATGTCTGTGTAGCTAAGTTGTGTGTGTGTGTGTGTGTGTGTGTGTCTCACCTGAGCAACAACCAGAGGCATGTTTGAGAAATTGGCGTGAAAAGATGGCTTAAAAACCAGCTTTTCAAAAAATTCGTTGTACTGAGATAAATCCCCAAGTTGTGAGACTCTAAGAGGGGTTTGTGCCTCCACTAAAATTGCACCCTCGTTGTTGCACCACAGGTTCAGTTTCCCATCGCTTTGGTTCACTCTCAGTCTGCCTGCTGCAGGGTACCACAGGCTTAGGGTTTCTTCCAACCCTGATTTCAAGCTGCTGAAAACTGAACCAAGGGTCACATCTTTGAAAGCCTGAGATGGGTTATAGAAAAACACCACGTACATCAGAGTAGGACATTGCCTATCTAAATTGGAGAGGCTCAAAACCCTGCCACCAGAAGCCTGCACTTGATGCTTTGGATACACAGGCACAACCCTTGAAATTGAAACTAGGGCACTACTAGGGCTAACATAACTGCCATGTTTGGTTGAGGTCATGATTGATCAACTCGGCTCAGTTTCTGATCAGATCAGTTCTGAGACAGCTGAGAGTGATCAAAGGAAAATTAAAGGTTATAGTAAACAAAAGAGAGATGGAAGATAATGTTTTTAGCTTTTGTAGGAGGCAAGCATTATACATGGTGAAGAAGTTGTTGGTGAAGGGGGTTTATATAATAAGATGAAGAATGTTTATTAGTAATGCATCTTCTTTTTGGTGAAATAAATAAATATATATTCTGCATGGTACTGTGTGTGTTGGGGGCAAATTAAAGGAGTTTTCGTTAAGCTAAGTCGCCGACTGTATTATCTGGCTCGCACTGGGAAATAGAGGAAACGATCTAGCTACTACCCTCTTTATCATGATACTATATATATATGATCATCGCTTAACCAAAATTATCTTCTTAATTAGTGGCCGGGCCTTCTAGCAGTGATATTGTTCAAACATGGTTTTAATTTGGCCAAACATGTTTGTACTCCTTTCGGGTAAGAATATGTAGGGGGAAAACTAGATCTTCAAAGAAAACTGTTGTCATCGATTAAATTTGTATGTTCCGTCCAATTCTCCTAATTTGAAAGGGAAGTCAAGCATTGTTATTTACACAAGTCAAATGTTTGGATATTTTGACTTCTGCCGTAAATAAATAAATACAAATGCTAGTCATAAAATTTTGAAGGCCATTTTATTATGCTCACTGCTGCTGTCTCTTACAATGACTTGCATGTGGTTTGGTATGTGTATAAATCTATGACTTTGTTTTTATCTTGAAATTATCTCTGGAGAGACATGATCATTACTAAGATCCAAGAAAATCAAGCATATATTACATGGGTACTATTATAGTAATTATATGTAAGATCAAAGTTGCCGAGTTTGAGATTTTAATCATCAAGAATTATCCAAACACAAGATAGTAAAGGCCAAGTATAACTTATGCGCGCTATCATCTATATGTGGGAGAAAGTTGGTTATTATTTTTCGGGAAACATGGAAAAAATAGAACCAGAAATAAAGGTAAGCTC
This sequence comes from Acacia concinna, assembly GCA_037177275.1. Lineage (NCBI taxonomy): Eukaryota > Viridiplantae > Streptophyta > Magnoliopsida > Fabales > Fabaceae > Acacia > Acacia concinna. Next base: position 6,731,837 of record JBAGKO010000011.1, read on the forward strand.
GCTTTTGTATGTTGCAGTCGTTGCAAAAATAATGAGATTCTATATATAATTTGGGCACCAACCTTGATAAAGGCATACGCTGCTTTAGTTATGTTTGCGAGCTTTGGGAATGAAAAGAAAAAGGAGAAGTGGGGAAGAAGCTAATTAAGCTTGTTGGAAGAACAGGTTGGCGTGTTGGAGAGAAATAAGCGTGTGTGCATATGAAGCCCACTATATATGTTGTCTCTTCTTGTCCCTAACTTTACCAGCATTGGCCTCATTTTCAGGTTTCATTTCTAGCTTTTCATCATCACTTTCTTTTTTTCTGGACTTTCTCCTCTTTCTCTCTCTCTCTCTATATATATATATATATTGTTTAATTATATATCATTCCTTTTGCCACCGCCTGCAGCTTCTAGTTTCTATACTCTAGTACTATATTGCCATTATTGCTGAAAAACTATAGCAGTCTCAAGGGAATGTATTCCTTTTGCTATACTGCTTGCAGCTTTTGGTATGTACGATACGTATACATTCCCAGGCATGTCTTTCTCAAAAGTAAATGCTTTGGAAGTTCTTGTCATATATTGTGAGACAACTCAAAATTCGGTGGTTACGTATATCTATATTTTTACATTACATGCATACACAAATTATTATATATATGCGTCTCTCTCTCTCTCTATATATATATTAATATATATCTTCCCCATCTGTCTGCTGACTGCTGAGTGAAACCCAACTGCAAGAAACCAGATAAGCAGAGAGGAAAAAAAGACGAAGATAAAAGCAAGTTGATGGAAGAATTAATTAGAGAATAATATGGTAATGAACTAGGAATTGATGGAGTCATGATCAGGCACATCATAACATGACAAATAAATTATTTAATTATTGTGCACTACCGAGTTGAGAGAGTTTCATCGAATAAAAGGGTACGGGTTTTAACTTTTATTTAAGCCAAATAAAACCGATTCTATTCTGTCATTCTTCATTTGATTAATCAGTGGCTCTCGTAAGCCATGTGTAAATCTTTCCCTAAGATGCCACGCTAGAGCAGAAAAAGGTTCTTCCTCCTTATATTTTTGTCAGAACGAGACTACCATCCTTGTTCTGCCATCTTATTTAACCCAAAAAGATATGCTCCAATTGAATATATGCCATGAACTTATTCTCTTTATCTTTTGCAGGGCGGTGTGTGTATCAAATCCCATGTAAATATATATATATATATATAGATTTCCTGTCTCAATATAGTCATCGAACCCCATTCGTATATCTGCAACAGGAAAAGATATATGTATTTGTAGTTTTTTACGCGCAGCTGTGTCTGTTATAGGCGTGATGTGAAAGGATGTATAGACCACGCATGAACATGAGGTAGTAATATTTTAACAGTTTTATCATTCCATCGGTGGAGAGAAAAAGAGAGCGTAAGAATAGAAGAATATAATAAGGAAGAAGAGCAAGACATCTTGTGGTTTGAATAGATTCAACGGACACTAAAGAGATTCCGTTTAATGACCACCAACGGACGATCTCATGTCGATCATGTGAACTCTCTTTGGACTTGTTTGGGAAGGTCTTATTTTACTCAAATAAGATCTTATTGCGCAATACGAGAAAAACCCCTCTCACATATCTACCTCGTACTCCGCAAATAAGATCTTATTACCCTAAATAAGTCATTTCCAAACAAGCCCTTTCCCTTTTCATGTTTGTGTACTTTAGATATAAAAAGAACACTTTGGCACATAAGAAGAGTTTTGATAGTTCCCGTGCGCAGGTTTAATTATGATTTGAAATTAATATTTGCCAAACCAACGGACATAAATTTTCTTCGTGTTAACCTTTAAGAGATAATAACCGGCCTCAAACTGTATAATAATTTCTTGTAAATGCAAAATCATTATCCAATTATCTTCCCAATATCATTGAGAGATGAGCCAGGTGTCGCCAGCAGCAGAAAATTGTAATGAAATCCGTAGGGCGTATTTATTTGGTTTAGAAATTAGAATGAAAGAAAATAACAACACCAATAAATTATTGTTATAACCTTATCAAGTCTAAGTTCTTCTGTATCGTCTTTTTTTCCCCACAAAAATTACAAAAGGAGCTCGCATGAGAATAAAAAGTTAAAATGTTTGTTCCTAGTCTTGGCTAGCATAGAAATGGCTTTACTCATTATTATAATTAGTAAATTTTGTTACTCAAGACAGAAAATATAAATTACAAACGGCACACTAGAAAAATAGAGGTTAATATGGACGGAGAAGAATATGAAGCACATATTTTTAACGAAATCCGACGTCACATACAAGTTGACGCTTTCGTACTCGTGTCTTGCCGTTAGCCCAAAGAAGAAATTGATAAATACTCAACATCAACAGATATATATATATAAAACCCTCGTTGAGACTGCCCAAATAAGTTCAAGCAATCATATTACATTAATCCATTGGATTTAGGGATACATGTACACGGCCAAAATAATATTTTTCAATGAACAAAAATACTTGGACATTAGGACTTAGACTCAATGTCCCTAGTGATCTAAGTTTCCTCAGCACTCAGGCACAGCTGTTAAGGCCGATGAGCTTCACAGTATACAAGGGGGCAGCGAACACAGGATAGCGAGTATATACAATGGATCAATGGCTGTTCAATGCCTATAATAGCTACGATCTAACTTATATGGACAGTTTCCACTTAACTCTTGAGCAAAATATTTCTTGATTAGTGCCCATGGCTATGCTGTATTTCCTTATTCCCCCCTTTTAAACATACACACTAGTGATGATAAAAGTTTCTTTAAACTAATATGCTAAGGTATGAAATTGTTGCCTATTAGGTATTGCTTTTAATCATCCAACAAGATGCCCTGTGGATCAGAGTCTTCTTTCTTTTCATTCAGTTCAGCATCAGTCCTAGCTTCATTAATTTCTATATCACTTCCTCTTGTTTCTAAAAGACTTGGTGCGTCCTTCTCTTGGACAGGACCCGCACTGTTTTCTTTCTTTTCATTCAGTTCATCACCAATCTCAGCTTCATTCATTTCTATATCACTTCCCCTTGTTTCTAGAAGACTTGGTGCTTTTGTCTCTTGGACAAGAACCGTACTGTTTTCTTTCCTTTCATTCAGTTCAGCACCATTCTCAGCTTCATTCATTTCTATATCACTTCCCCTTGTTTCTAAAAAACTCGGTGTTTCCTTCTCTTCGCCTGGATCCGTCCAGTTTTCTTTTGTAAGTTGACCATCCATAACCAGATCTGTTCTCTCGTCACCCATGGATATAGGTTTTCCATCTTGAGAAACCGCAATTTCATTTTGTGGCGAAACCTCTGATTCATTCTCGGGAATCAATAATGGCTTTTCTTCAGAAGGGTGACTTTGCTGCAAGGGTGTTAGAATTCTATTAATGTCTTCACAAATGGGCTCTATTGCCAGCAAGTTCTTCACGTCAACTTCTGCTGGTTTTCTTGCACTGGAATTTTCGTCCATGACTTTACACATCTGACAGCAGAGGGAAAGGCAGTTCTTACATAAAATAAGCCATAAAACAATGTCACACATGTTTTAACACACCATGGGATGATTATTTATAAGGGAAAAAAACAGATGACAGAGATCAAGTATCACCTCATTGTAAAGCCGAATCAAGTCCAAGCGATTTGGATCACCATCAGCCACAGACATCTTGTCTGAAGCTGCAGAAAATAAAATTGCTACAATTAAATCTCACAACAGATATTTGCCGTGCTCAAATTGCAATGATTAAATGAAGTAGCTGATGTTTGACAAAATCATACAGAAGTATAAGGATAACAAAGCAGAAAGGGCAAAAATCATAGACACGAAGAATTCACATGATTCAAACTAGGATATTACTTTTGTCCGATCAAGAGAGGCATCTATCATTTGACACGGGAAAAGAAATAAAAAAGGTCGTACCTATTGCTTCCACTGGAGGCAGTTGATCAGACATTTGGGTGTCTGTCTCCCCTGATTTATTATCAGGCATACTTGTAGCCTTGGATCCACAATTAAGCCCATTGCTTGCTACTTCATTTGCTTTTACTTCACCCTGCAAACAGAGGTCATGGAGGTGAAACTCGCAAACCAATCAAGAAAAATCTAATACAATCATTGAACATAACGAGACAGTGCTAGCAATTTGTTCCTCTTTTCCTGATTTATAAGGATCCATTGTCCACCATAACTGAAATTTCTTGTGATTAAGAAAGAACAGCAAGCATTATCCCATTCCCACAAATAAAGTGGGCCATGTAAATCGTATAACGTCATTGGGTTGTAACTTGATGAGTTTCTTTCCTCAGCACATTAATGTCTCAAACACACCAGAAAGTTATATATTCAAGAACCAGGCTTTTCATAAGTTAACAAAATCTGACAGGGCAATTAAAATCATCTTCTGACCAATTAACACTTCAAACTTCAGTCCAGTAGAGCACATAAAACTTCAACTTACTAAGCATTCTCTCTGGTACTCTGCATTGATTCCTTTTTCCAAGAGAAGCACCCTCTTTTTAATAAACTCAACCTGTCTTCTCTGCATGTCTCTAAAATGATATAACATGGAGGACTCTTGATATAAAAGTGTTTGGCTCCTAGCATCACCAGAACCAAGTGCACCATCAGCTGCTTTGTCACCTCCATCATTTTCCTGAGATTGATTGCTGACAGCTCCTGCGTTGGACAAATTTGCACTATTTTGTGCCTGACAGCCTGCTTGTCCCGGTACCGGTAAATTTATAAGGGGAAGGTTCAACTCCTGACAGATGATCTCATGAATCTTCAGATCCTTATCATCAAGAATAGCTTGCCACCTTCCATATCCATGCCTTGAGAAAAAAACGAATCATGTTTGAGTGATACAGAAACAAAAAAATTAACAATGCTAACAACAGAGCCAACTAATATCACCTTCCGCTGTCTCAAGTAATAGAATATATTCAAGGCAGTGGCAAGAATAATATACAAACCCCGCAAACTATATTTTGTGAAGACCATACGGTCTCCAAGCCTAAAAATACTAGTGTTTTCTATTATGCCATTTAACGATACCCAATGTCTAGTATAAGACAAAAGAGGCACAGAGAACCGTTTTGGTGACAAAGTAAAGAAATTGCCTATACAAGGAAATCAGACAAGATTATTAAGTAGAAAGAAAACATACTTCAACACAGCACGCAGCAGCACTAAATCATGCTCCTCCTTCCAAAACTTTGCACCCTTCAAACTGGGATAGCGAAATAAGATTTCAGCTGAAAAAAGTGGAGTTCCAGGGTTTTCTGATGCAAACTTCACCTGCCATTTCACATCCAAACAGAAAGAAGGTTCATCAAGTTAATGAATATTCTAAGGTAAAGCCAAGCTCAGAATCATGTATTTCCATCATGTATTTCCATAAGCACATACTCAAAATGAAAAATATTCCAAGCATGATATTGTTCTCCAATAGATGATCAATTTTTCCTTTTTTTTTTCTTTTTTGTGGGGCGGAGGATTAATTTTCTGCTACCGTTCCAGCTGCAGTTATATTTAGAATGATCATTATTTAGGCTGGGATTTTTCCAGTCCAAACTGTAACACCCATCAATGATATATTTGAATTTGTATAAAATCGCTTCAACAACATAATCCAAAAAGTATACCCTTTCCCTTCTCATAAAAACCAGTAAATATTAAAAACTTTTCTACCAAAATTATCTAAAAGTTGAGACCAGCCATGCGAAGACCCTCAGTTTAAACAACTCAAGATTGAACTCAAGCTACAGGCAACTTGGTCTCTTTTAGATGGTTATTTATTTATCTTGTAAAATCTGAAATGCCTTTAATATGAAAATGCTCTCTTTATTGCGGGGATAATACATTTAAAGAACAAGCTGGAAACAACAATATTAAGTACCTTCAGAAGCTAATCATTCAGATTATAAAAAGGCACCTAAAATCAATAAAGCTCATATGACTGATGACAAAACATACAATTTCACGAACATCTTAACAAAATACAAAGCATAACAGAGAAGAGATTACTAAGTTCATTAGAGTTAATGATACATCCATGCCAGATGTGATCTAAAATTAGCCATAGAATATTAATCAAACACATGAACAGCTTCTCAAAAAGTGAAAACAGAGGCTTGAAAGTACTTATTTTTAGTGATTATGGAGTACAAATCGTTGAACACAAACAGAATTCTTTGAAGGACTCACCTTTTCCCTTATCAAACCCAGAATTGCAATCCTCACAAGTACATCTTGAATTCTAAGCCCTTCCTTTGGAACACCATCTACCACCACATCAATAAGAACAAAAATAAATTCACTCAGGTTATGGAAAAGACTAAAATGCAAAAGGCCACATCTGCAAGAAGGATCCACTACCTGAGAATGTAGAGGCATCAGTTATATCTTCAATAATATGATTTAGGAAAAGGATTCCGTAGCTGGAAATTAATAACTTAGTCATTTTTGCTCACAAAAAAAAAATGACTTGAAGTAAGACGCCAACCAAAATATATGTTACAAAATTATAATTTATAAAATACGTCAAGAAGTATTTGGTAAACCGATGCACTGGTATTTACATGCATACACTCAGATTCAGGAATAAATATTAGATCATGACTCGTATACATGCACTTGTATAGATAGGAAAATGTTTGTTGATCAGGCAATTCAGTAAAAAAGAAATTGTTTTGATACTTTGTCACTACCTTGCTAAAAAAGAAACACACTATAGAGCAAGAAGATTAGAAATCCTCATAAAAACGTAAGTGTGTGTGAGAGAGAGAGAGAGAAGACTTGACAAAAATAAATGAAAAAAGACATTAAATCATTCATTACCAAATTCGACATTATTCTTCTCACAACAACATCAATATCCATGGTATACCATGCAGAATTTTTTTAAAATGGAATAATAACATTTTACTTGCAGCTTTAAACAAAAATTCAGAAGGCCAAACAATTAAAACAACTGCACTCCAAAAGGATAGCAACACATCCCCATGCACAGTTTAATCACATATACAAGACAGGAATGATATGTACGTACACACAAGGTCTATCAAGAACAAAATCCAAGAAAATGTTCTGATCAGTATGCCATCAGGCCCAGAACAATGAGAACATCCAACTATCGCTGTGTTCTATACTTTGTCAAGCATATAGGAAAGCAAATGTCATCTGTTCCCACCTTTTTCAGAAACAACAACACTATAAAAGGCTTTCATTTCTTGCAGAAACAACAAAAGTATTGATATAAGTTATAAAAGCTAATTTATGACATGAAACGTCCCAAATATGGTAACAAATCAAGGAAAAAGTCATATTATTACTCTTTGATTTCTTCACAAGTCTTCTGTTTCATTCGAGAAGTGAACTCCTTCCAATCATAATCACCCATCCCAAACCTGTCATTGACTCATAAAGTGAGATGAACACCCAACATAGGCATGCCGAGGCTCTTTCTTAAATACATATTCCAAATGTAAGAGACCAGAAATAACCAAACAGCAGCAAATAAAATATAACCTCATTAGAATTTGCACAAATGCAGCTCTCTGATTCTGATTAAAACCAAGCACTCGAAATGATTTCCCTTCGCCTTCCATCAGAGGATGTGGCTCTGTGCTATCTGCTGGTAAAAAATTTAGGAGAAAGATGACACCACAGTCAAGACCAGATCAAGAACAGCACCATTACAAGAAAAGAAAAATTAATTATTAATATACCACGGGCTCTCTTTTTATAAGGTCTTTTAGAAATAATTCCATTAGAGTTTGAATCACCATCAGTAAGCTCCGCATCAACATTGTCATCACCATCAGAGCTTACATCTTCCAGACCAGCAAGATCATCATCCTCAACAGAGACCATCTGAAAAGTTTTAGAATCACAGATATTACCTTTGCAAAAATAAAAACTACAAAATCATTGTAGGTGATATAATGTTGTAATATGAATGTGTGATTAGGGATTTAATGTGTAATTAGGAATATTATGGGCAGAGCAGCAGCGCATTTGCTTTGCTGTCATATCTGTCA
>JBAGKO010000011.1:6743192-6755297 GCA_037177275.1 Acacia concinna
GACTAATACACATAAAACTGAAAATAACTACCTTATCCTATCTATATAAAACTGATAATAACCACCATTAGACACTTTGTAATATTTAATACAAGACACGTAATAAAACACAAATAGTGGTTGGTTCCTATCAATTAACCTCACATAAAATACCTTGTAAGAACAGTAATCTTCAAGCAAGTCCAGCATGTGTTGAAATTGTGAATATATGAGGACTCTATGCCCTTGATCTTTAAGCTTCACCATCATTTTGTCTAACAAATGCAACTTCCCCGATGATTCCAACAGCTTTCTGTAACATGTGAAAGAGATTAATAACATGCGTTATGTCAAATTAGCCATACACAACAATACCCAGAAGTATATAGGAACAGATAAAATATAAGCCGCCACACAAGTAAAGCCCCCAGATTTCTAAGAGACGCCCACAATGGCATGGCATTCTTAGATATCAATGACACAAGAACTTACTTGAAAGATTCTTTTGAATCTTGAATATCTGGCTCAACTCCTTCTAACATGTAAGGATGACAACAGAGCTTCCGCAACTCCATGACAACATTGATAAGAGAAATCTATTTAAGATAATCAAAACAATAAAATTATCAGTACAGTATATTAAGCTTAAAACTGTTTTTTCACATTTATATTTCTAAAAGATAAATTTAAGAATGAAATGCCCCAAGGTTCAGTCCATCAAAGCATGAAAATACCTGAGCTCCACCACGACGAGTTAATATCTGATAATTACGGGTCAAAATTGCCTTATAATATTTTTTCTGTTCGCTGCTTAAGTCAACACGTAAAATAAGTTCCTTTTTAGGAGGTAATTCCTTCATGACGTCTTTCTTGACCCCTGCATTGACCTCAAATATTTTAATTTCTGTTTCAGCAATACAAGTTGTTCATTAACAAACTATCAACTCCATATAGCTCATAATAAGAACTGCAAACCAATGAAGCATTTGATATCCCTTAGTACTGTCCATCAATGCCAAACTAGGAGTCCATTAGTAACTAAAAATCAACATAATGTCCAGTTTTATGAGATTATGGTTTTTGTTCGAGAAATGCACAGATTGTCAGATGCACATCATCTTCATAGATTGTTTGTATGATAAAAAATTGTGCGCATGGCTTCCCTTTGGTGCTAAGCACATGGGGTATTTTCAAGGGGAACTCCTAACATGAAAAAGAGATTAGACAGTTATTTAGGGATTTTACTGATGTACACAGTTTTTAGCTTTTCTTGTATTTTCCAGTTCTGGTTCGAGGATTTCTTAACCTATAACCTGTAGTAATTCTCTTTCTAATAAATAAAAACCAATAACACAACCAACTTGGAGAGACTGACCTTCTCCATTAAAAAAAACCTACTTGGTTAAGTCCAACACTAATCATTCCAACAAATCCTGAACTTTTTATGTTTGAGGCATAAATCTATATTAGCAATGAATGAGGACCTATATAATCTACAAGGGTTTGACTACTCGATCCATAGTAATTGCAGATAGAAAGGTTAACTATATTCAAACATCTGATAACTTCAAAACTAAAGTAAAAAAGTTTCTAAAACGTGATTGTTACCACCAATAGGAAAATCAGGTTCACCTTAATCCAACCAAGGTGAATAGGCACAGGTAACATAAAATCAAATCATAAAACCAGCATAAGAAATAGCTCAAATTGTAAAGAAATTTACAATTCTAAAAGGTTAAGCTGTCAGCAGAAATGCAGAAAGAGTTTTAAGTATCTCTAATTCAACCCCTCATATGAAAATCATTTAAGCAAGAAGCCTGGACAAAGCCTGGCCCCATAATATCTTGTTCAGAATTATCCATTTAATTAGAGAACAACAGTAGCAATGATAGAACTCTTCCTTTTATGGTTATGAATCATGAACGCTCTCAAGCTAATCAAAAAAACCAACAATGATAAGTGTTCTCATTTTAAGACGTAAAAAACTATCTCTACCAGCTAATGCAAAAATACCAGTAATAAAAATAATACAGACAAGCAAATGAAATGTAGCTATGTTGATTTCTTTAAGTTTAAGATGTATACTTCTAAGAAGATGGGGGGCCAACATTTTGTGAAGCCTTGAAATCTGCTCCTCTTGATTGATATCCCTGAACTCTTCCTGAAATTCCTCTAAACTTCCAAACTGCCAGCAGCCAATTAGAAAGTTAGTAAAATACTCTGACATTCATGAGTTCATTCAATAACAAAAACTTGGATTGTGTTCACGGTAATATTGTCATACTAACCTTCCCAGCGTCAAGGAAGTGCATAAGCATAAAAAGTTCATCCAAGTTGTTCTAAAATACACCAGACAACAAAAGTAAGCAAGCTGATGCTAAAAAACGAGGACATAATAGTGCATTAAACAAGTTACGGGGTAATGGCAGAATCTAAAGTAAACCTGTAGAGGAGTCCCAGTCAAAAGCACACGATGTCTGCTAGAATATTGCTTCAACGAAGAAAATAATTTTGAATCCTTATTTTTGAGACGGTGACCTTCATCAACTATCTATAGATAGATAAAGATAACAAAACATTAGCAGAATGTAGAAAACACAAATAAGATCAGAAGGTAAATCACGGTGGAAATTTTTCAGTTTCAATATTAGAATGACAAATAGAATGTTACCATGCACTCCCACTTTATAGGTTTCAATGATGCTGTGTCAAGGTTGATCATCTCATATGATGTCAAGAGGACATCAAATTTGATCCTATCTTGCTTGCTTTCACTGACTATTTGACCAGATTTCTTTTTTTTCAACTTCTTCTGGCTCTTTGGAAAGTAAAATTCATACTCACGTATAACAGCGCGGGCTTGAGAAGATCCAACATACATAACCTACAAAAACAAGCATACAGTCAAAAGAAAAGAATGATTTTATGTGACAATATAGCTTTCAGATTCGATATACGTACAACATTCATTTGTGGTGCCCATGTTGCAAATTCACGTTCCCAGTTTCGCAGTGTTGAAAGTGGAGCAACCACCAAATGTGGAGAAATGTTCTCTTCAAAAAGTGATGCCAAGAAAGCAATACTCTGTATGGTTTTGCCTGCAGTCAAAAAATTCAGGCATCAAAGTGCAATAGCAAATCCTGCTGAAAACTTAAAAGCTAAGGGATGCAGTGAGACAAGTAATAAAAGGAGAACATAGACAAAAAGTGGACAAAAGAGAGATAGAGACTAGGTACCAAGTCCCATTTCATCAGCGAGGATAACATGAGTTTGCTTAGACCATGAGAAACGTAAAAAGTTTAGGCCTTCAAGCTGATATGGATGTAGAGTACCTTCATACACATGAAAAAGGAAATCATGTGATCACCACGCCACAAATATGTGAAAACAATTATAAAGAACATTGTCATCATGAGAGGTTTGTCATGATAACATACCCCCAAAAAGAAATTCAGGACTATGTTCATACTGATGAAATTCTTTCTGATGCCTCATCAATTCTGCACCATCCCTACCACTTGCTTTCTGCTTATTAGAAATATTAAGTTTCCTAGACCTAGACTGAAATCTGTTGAATCTTTCAATATCTGCCTGAAACTCAGAAATATCATACTCGAACTACCAAGAGCATTCATCATATGAAAGCTCCCTCCATTTCACAAGATATTCCTTATCATCATCACCCCTGAAACATTAAAATAGAATGTTTGATGAAAACATAAGCACTCAGTAACTTCTATAAAGAAAAAATAACAAGAAATTATAAGCATTATAACAATCTAAATACTATCACAACAAAATAACTATATTGTACAATTTGGAAAACTTTCAAAACTATTATGTTAAACATTATACAAGTTAATATGCAGCATCACCATTTTCTCATGAATCTCACATAAAACATGGTAATTCCATTAGGTTCCCTTCTATTTTATGAGTAAAGAGGAGGCAGGTGAGAAATGCTGGGTGACAAATAAGAAAATTATTGACATAGTAGAGGAGAAGAAACATAAATTACAAACAAAACTGTCTCATATACTTTGCGTATGCAGAAGGGGGAAGATAGAACTCTAAAAAATTGAACCTGCTAGCAATAATCCGATCAATAGTGGTCCATTCAGGTCGAATTGCAACAAAGTCTTCATCAGAAGTATTAATTGATGACGTTTGACGATGGAAGTTATTTACTTTTGTCTTTAGGCAAGGATGTACTTTGTAAGCTTTTAGAAACTCCTTCTCTGGAACCCTGAGTTAAAAATAACTATAGCTAGTATTCTGTATTTCCAAGAATTTATCCTTGCTTATTTGTTGAATTTTGGACAGCTTAGATTTACTCTTGCTATTAAACACTAGTGATTGCTATTCTTTCATCAATTCTAAACATCATTCAAATCTGTGCTCAATAACAAGTGCATGCTAGAATTGGTTTACTTGTACTCCAATTGTGGTTAACTCATGGAAATTGAATCAATTGACCTTTGGGATCATTTTATCACAAACTTTGTGCATTAAACTTCAATTTTTCCAAGAATTTATCCTTGCTGATTTGTTGAATTTTGGACAGCTTAGAATTTGCTTTGACATTTCTATCATTGTAAAATTGTTCTCAAATTCCAAGCTGAAGATACTTTATTGGCATATTCATCTTGTGCATGAAATTTTGTGCAAATTTCTTTTGCTGCACTTAAGTCATCTTGTGCATGAAATTATTTGGAAATATCACACAAACATTGAGCTTAAGATATTCATATACTGATTTCAGAGAGGCAAGTTCAAGTTTCAGAGAGGCAAGCCCAAATTGCTGAGAAAGGTCTTGCAATACTTGAAAAGAGTAGACCTCATCATTATAGTGAAGGGGAAGTGTGGGCTGCAATTAAGGAAATTGGAATACCTGAAGAGCATAAAATGCAATGTTACGTGTTTTTGTGTGATGAAAAAAGGCACAAGCATAATTTTTTTGGGGTTCCTCCTCATTTGCGATTGCCATTACTGTTCAAGTGGATGTCAAATATTAGAATTCAGTAAACTTATATTGTGATAGACTTGTTTTATTTGTAGATCTTTTATGATGTCGTAATATGTTGGCCTTTTTTTTATTTAGAAAACAAGTACATTTTGCCATGATTTTTTGAACAGACATGTTGGCCATTTTTAATTTTATTGAAGGAAAACAAATTTTTTAGTAATTGGGAAGGAAGACATTTTGTCTTGATGCTTATGATGTAAATGACTTGTTTATCCTTTTTACTTTTTCTTTTTTAAAAAAAACATGGTGCTATGATATCAAACAACTATGTTGTTTGAGATTTCATAGTATAAGTAATATGATTAATTTTAATAGTACTATTAGCGGCAATTTCATCATCATATCAATTTCTTACGTTATTTCACTATTTTTTATATTGAATTTTTATCATTTTGTTAATAATATTGTATAAGGTATACTTCATTTATTTCTTTTTATTGTTTTTATTTTTTAAAAAAATAATATTTTTTATCTTAAAAATAACTCCTAATTTGAATTGTTTGATATCTTATTGTAACATAGTACAATAAGGGCACTTTAGTCATTTTAATAGTTACTCATTTTCTTTCTTTCCAGTTTTCTCTTGTTCATCCAAACATGATGAGTGATAACATTTTCTCTACAGTTTTCTCTTCTCTCCATTTTCTTTCCTCCCATTTTCTTTCCTCTCCACTTTTCTTCCCATCCAAACGGTGGGTAAAAGTTTTTCGTCCAATGAGATAAAGACTTAACCCCCGGTTTTTTTTCCTATTATAGTTTTGATAATTTTAGCCTAAAATTATATATATGTGTATATATACATTGATAAACCATAATTTTATATATTTTATCCAGCCTTATATAATTAATTTGGGGACTATTTTAGGATAATTTGGATTTATTATGGAATATTTGGATAATTAGCTAATTCTAGGAGATAATATAAATTTGAATTAATTAGATATTACTGAGTTTAAATTGATAATATTTTATTGTATTATTTTTTGATAGATTAATATTTTCAATTATATGATAGATATCTTCTCATTTAATTCCTACAGGATAAGGAAAAGATTATTAAATCCAATGGTGCATAATTAATTTCAGAATTTTGAAAAACATCTAATGGATAAATTTTATTGGGCTACTTAAATTTTGATGGCCCAAGTTGGTACCCAAAGCCCTTTCCCTCTTCCTATTACAAAGAACTAGTCGCCACTTTTTAATCAAGAGACGCAAAGTGAGACAAACCCTCTCGAATTGTTGCTAGAAGCTCTTGTGTTGGATAGCATTCATCTCACCACCATCACCAATTCCATACTACACAAACCACATACACTTATTCCTTCTCTCTTGCATAACCCACAATCATTATTTTACTCTACCTTCCCCACACAACCACATACACATCCTTATTCATCCATCAATATCATGATCGTAGCTTCTTTGATGCGTGGAGGAGAGGATAATTCTATGGAAGCTTAAGCTCTTTTGGGAGACAACTTGAAAGGGGCGTAAAGAAAGACTAGAACCTAATAGTACAATTGAAGACCATAAGGGAGTTTATTTCCATTTATTATTTTTATTCAAAACTTGATATCATTTAGTTTTACAAAATTTTGGGTTGTATTTATTGAAAACAATATAATTTTAGATTGTACTTACTCATTGCATATGCCTAACACCCCGAGTATTAGCATATCAATGTATCTAACTACCAGCATATCAAGGTATCATAGCCTAATCTCAACTCTACCTTGTCTGTCATGGTAGATCAGCATGTCCCATTGATGAACTACCTGCCAACTAGTTGCCCAAAATTAGCTCCAGTTTGGGTTGATACCCAATCACTACCCTTAGGCGAACCCGCTTCCTCGAGACCAGCATCATCCAAGTTCTAACCCTAAACAAATACTGAAGCACCCTATTCCTTTCTATGCCTTGCTTTGAGATTGCATTCTAGGCACAATTATCGACAAGAAGTATAGTGCCATTTGGGTCCAACCCCCACTAGACATTCCATATTGGGAAAATAGATCAGGTTTCCACTTTGTCCCAGTACTCCGTATCTTGTGCCACTGGGGAATTCTTATTCAAGATTCTACCTCAAATCCCCCTAAATGCTCTTATAGCTCTTATCCAGTCTAGGAGCTATATCGATATTGCTAGTACCAGATACCTAAGACCATACAATACATTATCCACCTAATATAACCCATATACTGATATTTCCAGAATCCTTGCTTTGATACCAAAATTGTCAAACCTCTTTTATATTTTGACATTTATCATATGAATTAAGTCTAGTTCAAATAGTGAGCATAAAGTAGCAATAAACATGAATTGTATTGATATATAGTACTTAGGTGTTTATAGATATCCTACAGGATCTTACAAATATAAGAAAAAATAAAAAACAAAATGCACGGTCGTAGTTGTCCCATTACAACACTTGTGTAGGACCTAGTCCTTTCGTTGCTAGTCTCTACATCTTTTTCCTTGTGTCCACTTATCATTTATTGGAAAGGGTACGATTCATATGGATTTTAATAGTAACAAACAATCGATCATACAAAATGTGAAATCTATACATGCAATGCACCATATAATCCAACATAGGTAAATATATGCCACATCAAATCATATCATATCCACCTAAGGTTCACACTTGACCGTAGACTTGTGCACATCTCACTCGGCATCTCAACTCAGTTGCATGTTTTATGCCCAGCCTATTGACTCCAAGTAAATAGGACTATCTGCCGACTTCTTGGTCATGCCGAGTGTGAAAACCCTTAATCATGGGGTTGCATAACATGCTCTAATATAATGTCCCAACACCTCATATGGAGGGTCTCAGACTATAACTAGATACTTCTCACATCACACTACATGGAATTACAAGCATATAAACGATCACATAGTTTATGAGGAACAAAGTTACTACCTGGAGTCCCTTTCTAGTTTGCTTATCCTTTCTCTGATAGTCTCTTGGTCTACCTAGGATAGATCGAACCCTAAAATATCAAATGTATATTAAATGAGTTACCACTCATTCAATCTTCCTTTCCAAACTCATAATTAATTTCTCTATCCAAAAATGCATGATGACAAAATTGCATTGTCTTCTTGCTTTTCCTTGTCAATTGACCACTCTTACTCCTCTTGCTCTTGATTTTTCCCTTGCTATACACGTAGCCAAGTGCACTCAAGAGATTATAAGAGATTTTTGTAGGATTTAGAACATGAATAATGGAATTTGGAACACAAACTTACCTAGAATCCTTCTTGAACCCTTGTCCTTGCTCTGGTGCGCTCTCTCTCTCTCTCTCACACTCACTCTCTCTTTATGTCAAGTTTTGGACAAAAATGAGCTCCCTTGGCTGCCTTAATAGGTATTATTGCATGTGCTTAATTGTATTTAATTATTAAGACAATTCTCCCTCCTTTAAAATATTATTATTTTAATACCTCAGTGTAAACTTCTATTCCAGAATTCATTTGCCTCTTTCCCTTGAGATCTTGACATATGACCTTACCTTTTGACCACCAACTTTTCTACATAACATGCCACATGTCCTTTGGTGATGACTCAAAAGCTTCAACCAATCACATTGAGCCAACCTTTTTATCTTATCATCAATAACTTTACTTTCACCCTCAAGATAGCTTTTAATCTTCCATCTTTACCCTTGGTTATGCCACAATTTACAACTGTGATATTACCTTTTTACCATAGTAATTTTCCTTTTTACCGTAAGTCATTTATGTATATAGTTTGGAATTATTTTTCATAAACAATTCCTTGGGCATTTTCTATCCCATGAAATCAATGGAAGAATGTCCAAAAACTCTTTTTTTTTTCAATGTAAGTGACTTAAATTTCATTCACACCCCTTTTTCCTTCATAATTATATAAAATTGCATTTCTTTAACCGAATTCACATAATTCCATAAAATAGTTTTTTACATGAAGTTTCCACTTATAAGGCATGAAACCATTGTTAAAATGTTCCTTCATATTTAAAAATAATTTCTATTATTTTTCCTCATGATTTAGGCCTCTTGGTATTTATTTTGGCCTTAATTAGCCAACATTTCAATAATTCTTTGAAAGGTATTTTTGCCACCTCTTATTGTTCCAATATTCACCAATTTAATTGATTTAACTTGTCATGTTTCGGGGATTATTTTGGTGAATAAAAATTGGGATGTTACACAAGAGCTCTTTATTAGTATAAATTTTGTTGGGAGTAAAGCAAGTTTGAAGGATAGGGCTTGAAGCAAGCATGGATTTTCAACAAATGGGAACTATAGAGTTATAAAGGTAAGTAAAGACCTGTATTTAATCAGTTTAGTTTGTTGAATAAGATTAAGTTTTACACTTTAGGTTCATTCTCAAATGAGAAAAGAGGGATTTTAGTATTTAGAGTAAATTATTGGTTGAAACTTTGATAATTGATTATAGATAACTTAAAAATACTTATGTAAAGTTGATTTTGTGGCTACATTATAAGTTTGGGTGGTTTTCTATGTATGGAGAAATTAGTGTGCATTTTTAAGATATTTTTAGAATAAGCAATCTAGATATTGTTTGACTAAGTAATCAATTCAATTACATATTGTAGGTGGTAAGGATCTTGTGTTTAAGTTTTCATGGTGATTGGACCTGATTTGAGTAACTGTTAAGTACTCAAAATTCTTATTCATAAAAGGGGTTTTTGAAATAATAATCAAAATTATAACTTATGGATTTTCTTGTAACTTTTAAAAATGATTTGAGATTAAGTAAAAGGTTATAAAATGATTAAAAGTTGTGGGATTCATGGGTGGAGGCTTGAAGTGATAATTCTTAAAAAAATGAATGATTTAGTTAAGTAAAAGATAATTATGAATTTGAATACTTGATATTAGAATTGGGAAATTATAGTTTTAAGTTGAACCTTTGGAAGTTAGTTAATCATTTTAATGAGTATAATAAAGTGGAAGAACATGGAGAATACCATTAGAATGATAAATATATGGATGATAGAGAAATTAGGAAATTTTCTAAGGAACTAGTAAATGAAGGTTGAGAGTTTATTTACTAATAGTTCATTGTTACGTGGTCATCATCTTATTAATGAATATTCACATATGGAGTACATTTTATAGAGTTTTCTTAGTTGTTGAGAATGCGGTTTTGAAAAGACCATTTCTACCAAGCAATGCATTAAGTCTAATTAATGAGTATTAACTGCAAGAGCAAGCATCACACCCACGAGGGGAGGTGAATTGGGTGTTATAAAAAAAATTTAATTGAACACATGACACGAGAACATATACTGGTATGGTCAAACCTCACAACCTACGTCTAGTTCTCAGTCACCACTGAGTTCCCCTATACCCTAAGATTTCAACGGGCTCTTGGTGCCTCAGTACAGACTCGATTGACTCTTTAAGAGATCACCACCCTTTAGAAGATACAATCCAAGTCCCCACTCAAAATATCCCAACTTTGAGTTACTCACATATATTTGTGGAAGACAATAAATATTCTCTCAATAGAGTTGAATAATAAACATTGAAAAACAGAAATAAATTAATAACAAAATTGAATGCAACACACTTAGAAAATTATGACTTGATTCGTTAGTTCATTAGTTGTTGCTATCATTAATGTTCACGCATTTATAGTGTTTGAGGAATTGTTGACCGTTGGTGTTTGGTTTGTAGCCATTGATATCCAATCATTCCTCTAGGTAGTTTTCGTTAAGACACAAAGAATTTTCCTTCTGCATCATAAATATATCCGTTGACATTGAAGAAGGAAGGTAGATGAGAATTTAACCAAATTTGGTAAAGTGCATTTAATGCGTTTGACACATCCACCACACCAGTTGATTTGTGCGTGAAACTCCTTGGAATGAATTATAACTTGTTCTTAGACACTATGTGGATCATTGGCAAATGTTAGAACCAAATGGGTATCAATAAAATTAAATCTTAAATGATTGAAAGGTTTATGCTACTATACTCTATTTTTCTAAAAATTTGACATTTGAAATATCCTTTAGGTTTGAAGTCATCCTCGAGGTAATTCTTTAGAAATCAGTTGGCTCAAGAATTTACTTATAAATTAACACATGAAGTTTTAGAAGAATGTTTTCCTCAAGAATTTTATAAGTTGAGATTACCTTGAGAGTATAAATTACCTTGAGATTGCAAATCTTACCTTAAGGTTATTCTTTAGAAATCATAGTTCATTGTATATGCTTGCACCCTTGAGGCTAAAATCAATCCTTGAGGATTTGAGCTTTTAGGTAAAGAGAAACTCAAAGCATAAGTGAGAAATATTTACCACCCTCGAATTCAATGAGTACCCTCAAGGAACCATAGCCTTGTAAGGTTTTGAAATAGGCAGCCAGGTTTTGAAATTGCCTTACAAGGTTGCTAGAAATAGTCCTACCCTTGAGGCTAGAGTCCATCCTTGAGGCTACCCTTGTTTTCAAGATAGCAAGGTTCTAATATAGCCTTGCTCCAACAGTAAGGTTGAGTCCTAACCTTGTCATTGTAGAAGGGACCCGTATCCTCAAGGCTACCACTCATCCTCGAGGTTGGGGTCACACTTAGCCAAAAGGACAAGGTTCTGGTCCAGCTTGCTGTTATAGCAAGGTTCCTCACAAACCGTGTTGTTGTGACCAAAGACCACTTTCCTCGGGGCTGGCCTTCACCCTCGAGGCTGGGGTCACAACCTGCCAACAACAAGGTTGTGGTCCAGCCTTGCACCTACTGAAAGGTTAGAGTCAAACATGGCTATTATGAGAGAGAACTTGTGTTCTCGAGGTTGGACATCACCCTCGAGGCTGTGGCTCCTTTCAGCCAGTCAGTAAGGTTTTGGTCTAGCCTTGCACCCACTGCAAGGTTGGAGCTAAACCTGACTGTTGTGGCAAAGGGCCTGTGTCCTCAAGGCTGGCCTTCAACCTCGAGGCTGGAGCTCCTTCTTACCAACTTGTAAGGTTTTCTCCAAAACCTTGCTGTTATGGCAAGGTTTGCCACAAACATTGCCGTTATGGCAATGTTGGCTACCATCAAGGCTGGAAAACCAGTAAGCCTTCTGACTTAGATAAAAAATCATTTTC
>JBAGKO010000011.1:6761729-6774051 GCA_037177275.1 Acacia concinna
TGGGTTAGGCAGCATACCATGCTTGGTGTCCGGTCCTACCAGAACATGCCCAAATAGTTTATAGGCTGATTTTTTAGGGTTGGGCTGTGTGCTTTTTTGTTGGGCTTGGGCGGGCATTTGGGCATCATGGACACCTTTATTGCCAAACACTGATTTTATCATATAGACTTGTTTTTTTCAGCTCAAGCCATTTTAAGTTACTTAGAGCTGTTGGCAAACAGACGCTTATAAATAAGCTGTCTCCACAAGTTTGACTTGTATTAATTTTTTAAAATATAAAGAAAAATTGTAATAAGGATCACCTCCTGCGACTCGCAACACACCATGATTTCGTACCCACCAGATTGGAAGGAATCCATATCAATTTTAACAGTGTGTTATTTGCTAATCATGCTAATCCCCTCCTCATAACTCCATTATGATAATCCTTCACAATCCATTTAGTGATCACGACTCTCCTATAAAAAATTAGTTTAATTTATGTATCAAAGTCAATAAAACATAAAATCCACAGCTGCTCGATTCACATAAAAAATTCCTCACATCATTAGATCAAGGAACGATTGACATTGACTTTAATTTATGGAGGTGGCTTTAACTTATTCTTTTTGCAACTAGAAAGCACCGAGTAAACAAAAACTGAATTGCATATTTGCATCGACATCATTGGGCCGCGTAATGGAGGGTAAAAAACTGTAAAATGAGTTTCATTCTTTCTCCAATTATAAATATAAGATCCAGTTAACTTTTTTTAAAGAATTATAAAAAAACTAATTTACATTACTTTATATCATTTCAATTTCTGATTTTTTTTCAAACTATATTGTCCAATTTATAAACTAATATATAATATAATAATATATTATACATTATATAATTAAGTGATTTATTTTTCTTCCTTAATATCTAAAAAAATCAACTGAATCTTATAATGGTGATCAAATGGAGTATCTAATTACAAGTTTGATATAGTATGCCCTTGTTTATATAAAAAATTATATGCCCTTGTACTGGCTATTTTTTAAAATTTTTATTCTCTCTATAAATGAACCTAAATTCATTTTGTAAATAGAGAAGGTGCAATGACAAATGTCACCCGCATTTTGGATCCTCCACCTATCTTGCTCAAAGTTACTTGATCATATCATACAAAAAACCCCTTCATCAGGATGTAATCCTTTCTATGGCCGATATTTCTGTCTTCCATACCATATAATTTAACTTTTGGTCAATATAATAAAAGAAAAAGATAAATAAATATCCTTAAAACTTCAAAAACACTGAAAGATAACTCAAATTTGATAAAAGACAAATGAGAAGTAGATAACTTATCTGGAATACTAAAATTGTTGACAGTAACTACAACTGAACATGCAATTATTACAATTGACTAAAACTCAATGTTTAGTTTTAGTCACCGCCAGCAAATCCGGATCCCCTCCCTGTCCCTTCCTTGGCTCAAAACTGTGCCGTTTTAAGCCAAAAAATGGGGGGTTTGCCCTCTTTCTTTCTTTCTTTAATTTTTAAAACCCATTTAACACTAAAAAAATATTTTTTCAGTAGTACACCCAGTGTCACCCAGTATCATAAAAATATTTTTTCAGTAACACCTAGTATCCGATAAGCTTCTTCTTCTTTTAAAAAAAAACCCATTTAACACTTAAAAGTATTATTTCAATGTCACCCAGTATCATGAAAATATTTTTATGATATTGGGTGACATTGGGTGTATTACTGAAAAATATTTTATGATACTGGGTGACACTGAAAAAATACTTTTAAGTGTTAAATGGGTTTTTTTTAAAAAAAAGAAGTTTATCAGATATAGCTTATCAGATACCAGGTGCCGCTAAAAAAAATATTTTTATGTTAACACTTAAAAAGATTTTTCTAGTGTCACCCAGTAACATAAAAATATTTTTTTAGCGGCACCTGGTATCTGATAAGTTATATCTGATAAGCTTCTTCTATTTTTTTTTAAAAAAACCCATTTAACACTTAAAAATATTTTTTCAATGTCACCCAGTATCATAAAATATTTTTCAGTAATACACCCAATGTCACCCCGTATCATAAAAATATTTTCATGATACTGGATGACACTAAAATAATACTTTTACGTGTTAAATGGGGTTTTTTTAAAAAAAAAAAAGAAGAAGAAGCTTATAGGATACTAGGTGCCACTGAAAAAATATTTTTATGATACTGGGTGACACTGGGTGTGCTACTGGAAAATATTTTTATAATACTGGGTGACACTGAAAAAATATTTTTTAGTGTTAAATGGGTTTTAAAAATTAAAGAAAGAAGGCAAACCCCCCATTTTCTACCTCAAAACGGCACAGTTTTAAATGTCAGGGAGGGGACCCGGGTTCTTTACCAACAATTTTAGTATTCTAAATAAGTCATCTACCCCTTATTTATCCTTTATCAAGTTTAAATCATCTTTAAGAGTTTTTAAAATTTTAAGGGTGTTTATTTGTCTTCTTCCTACGTAATAATATGGAGCTTGGTTAGAGTCAGACACAGCGTGATCGGCAAGAATGGCTGCAATATCTTGAGGAATTATCAGAAGTTATTATTGAAACACTAACTTAAGTGATTTACAACGAAACCAAGCTACAAAACCACCAAGGTTTCAGTGGCAGACCAAGCAAAGACGAAATGTTACAAGAAAACGACGACCATTTTGGCAGCGGCGTACTCAAGCAAAAAGCTCACGCTTTTTACTCTACAACCAATTATAATGTTTCAATTAGCCTGTCCATTTTCGACACCTAACCCATACAAGACCCCAGAATACTTCTCTGTCGAGCCATTGAAGAACACTTCCCTTAACTTTCTAAACGTACAAGACGTGAGTAGGCTATCGGACCCGGCTTGATGACAAGCACCAATCCTCTCCACTTCCAACAATTCTGCGAGTTTGTTCAATCCACCATGGAGGTTATTGCAAAACTTCATCAGATGCTTGATATCATACACCGTAGGGAAGTATATGTTGATTAAAGTAAAGAAACCCGATTGTGTATCAGGCAAGCTACGGCAGGTCAATAATTTAAGGAGGTAACCAAAATCGTACCCACTATGAAATGTGACCCAACGGACTTCATTGTTCAGCACCACCCCTGAAGACATCAGAAGCTCGCCAAATCGGTCCACGTCAATACCCTTCTCATTGTTCTTCTTAAAATCAATTCCACATTGGCGCAGTAGTTCAATTGAATCGCTCGCAAAGATGTCTTCGCCAACGTTAAACTCGCGAAAGTTAAATTGCCAAATGCATTTGTCAGTGCCGAAAGTAGGAAGATTTCCATGCTCATCAGAGAAGGTGAGCCCCAGTTGGATCAACTTCAACATATCAACGTTGTCCTTCAGTGTTTGATAGTTATATTCATTGATGTTTTTAAAATTACCCACCGGCCGAAGAACCACTCCGGGGAACTCTGTGTCCATGGCGATGTAATTATATACGTCAACAATTTCACAGATCAATGCAAACTCTTCTTCAAGATTGTCCTTCCAAACCTCCCTGATTTGAACCGAATCGCCTTTCTGCAGTATTGACATTTCCGATACACTAGTCCAAAACACCAAAGCGAAAGAAACAATCAAACCCAGATCTGCAAAAAGACGCCTAAGCGTTCAAATCTGAAATAGATTTCAAACCGATCTCCGTCACAGACAACAAAAAATCTGCAAGCATGCATAAACAATGAACCTGAAGCAGATTTCAGAGGAAAAAGCTCTGAACCACAGAGTAATCTAAGATATTCGGCTAGATCTGCACAGAGCGCAGCACAATAAATCAACTAATGAATGAGGAGTAAAGATTTCGGACGGAAATATAATTTAATTTTAGTAAGAACCCTAAGGTGAGAGCTAGTGAGGAGTGAGAAATCTAACCTTGAACCGGAGAAATCAAGGCTTGGATTTCGCAGATCTGATCTCACACTTGGCGAAGAAAAAATCGACAAGGAGAGAAAGAAACGGGCGAGGGCGGGATGCCCTGATTACCAACTGCAAGTGCAAGGGCGGCTTGTCGACCGAAAAGGTCTCGCCACGATGGTAGTTATGAAAGTCGTTTACCACTGAAAAACGTTTAGGATGCGACAACCCGATACCCGTCGTAACTACTTACTTCTGAGTTCTGACCATGCCCCTCCCCTTATACTGTACGAGATAGGAAGTATGGAAACTTTCCGAGTTTAGTGATTTAAAAAATTTTAAATTTTTTTTAAAAAATTAATTATATTACTCAAACATATCATATCTTATAATTTATTACTTTATAATGTGATTTAATATCTTTAACGGGTCCCTATAATTAAGACTAAAATGAATACTTATCATGCTTACTTGTACTCCTAACTCATAACCCAAAAAAAAGAAAATCACGCTTGCTTGCATTAATAATCATTAATTATATTAACAGTATTTTGAATGGAAGCATGGAATGGAATGGAAGACCTATTCTTTTTATTTATTTTTTTTAAAAAAAAACTCAGAAGATATTGATAATGTGTATTTAATGGGGCGTTAAGCAATGGGCGAGTGAAGAGAATGTGGAGCAATAATTGTAGTGAGTGGTATAAAATAATAAAGTTTGGGGGAAAAGGGCAATCACTTCCGTCCCCATCATATACATACATATTCAACATTCATCTTCCATGGTCCTAAATGGCAGGCTGCCAGGCTCCACTTGTTAACGTAAATTCCAATTCAAATAATTTCCTCTGGGCTTGTGGGACGGGACGAAACGGGGCGGATATGCTGTCCGCTTATAAGGAGCCGAAGTGCCAAACCCAAGTGTAAATGAATACCGGTGTGCCCAGACTTTGCCTCCATTCTATATTTAATTCAAATAATCCCTTCAAACAAATTAAATACCACCTCTGGTTATTTAATTTTAATTTGAAAAGATTAATCAGGCCCAATAAATTACTGTAAAATATCAGATTTATTACTTAAAAAAAGTTAATTTGCTTTGCATTTAAATTGATATATAATCTAATAAATACAAATGTTTCAAAAAGATCATCTAATGTATATTACAATTAATTTATTTATCTTGCTGGCAAGAGAAAAAATAATTAAATTATCTTACTTTCTTATTCTCCTCAAATTAGTTAAGGGAATATGAGAGATGAGATGGCAAGTGGCTCGCACGTCTTGGTGGGGTCGACCAGGGTATAAAACTATAAATTAATACGATTTGAATCATTGAACACCGTTAATGGCAGCAAAACAGATACGAGTACAAATATAATAGAATGCATTTGTGGCCCAAAGGTTCTGTACATCAAAATCTCTAAATAATAATAACTAAAGGCTTTCTTTTTGTTTGGATTTCGTTGGCTTTTGTCCTTCAATTTTCTGACACACACCCGCAAAAGAATCTCATAAAGCGAGCAATGGCTCGTCTTTGTAATCATAAATGCATGCTTTACTATCTCTTTCTTTTTTTTTTAAATAAATATTACCTCCATTCATATTTATAAAATTTTTTAAAACATATTTAAAAAATTTTAAAAAAACTAATTATATTATTTTAATATATTAAAGTTTATATTTTTAAATTATATTGTTTGACTTATGAACCACTATATAATATAATAAAATAAAACATATAATATTTTTAAGTAATGTAATTTTATTAGGATTCTCAAAAAAATTTTATAACAGAAACAAAGAGTTAACATACTTTACTTTTAGAAAATTAATTGAGTGAATTTGATCTCTAAATAGTAATAGTAACTGTATCAATTACCTGAAATTTAAGATTAACCCTAAACTTGAATGGAGAAAAAAATTAGAAACGATCGGAGTCATATCACCCCTGGAGCAGAGATAATTGAGTGAGCAAAAATTTTGGCTTTTCTCGATGCTACCTACAACACTTTCCATCACCATTTTCTGGTGCTTTTCGGCATCAGCCTTGACGCTCCCAATGCTTTTCTATTTGGTCCTTATTTCCTTTCTCTCAAGTCAACTCTTTCTCTTTTCCTTTATTGCTTATCGGTTGGTTTTGACTGCCTTCCTACTCTACTCACTTCAACTTTCCCCTGATCAAACTATATTTTTATAAATTTTTTTTATCATATTTAGATAATTAATTATAAATTTTAAATTTAATTATATTTATTGTGGATAATTGTGATTAATTGTGGCTACAATCAATTAAACTTAAAAAAATTTAAAATATCTTATATTTCATGATTTACCTTAGTTGGTTTACTTTTGAAAATTAAGATATTGCATATTTGTTACCTTTCTTTTCAGATTAAGAAACTAAGTCAAAGAAAATATCAAAGAGCTGGACTGATTCTTGAAGAAGAATAAGAAAATAATTAATAGTGCCACAAGCAGAAAGAGGAGGCGAATGAGGAGAGAGGAGGACGAGATCACCACCTCCATCACTGTCATCAAAATCGTCGTTTCACCATCGCACCCATGTCAACTCCTTCTCTCCTCCTCTCTCCATAGTCTTGTCCTTTCATTCCAGCCAATCTCTTCACCCATAATGGCTGCGTTTTATCGTTCTTTGGTGACAGAAAAGAGCTTAATGCGTGGCCAACCTTCCAACTCTTGAGGATTGGTGATTTGGCTTGAGTTATAGAGCTTTAATGGGGAGTTTTTCTTAATCTGTTTCTTTCTAAATTTCCTATTGTTATTGTAATTCCTAAATAAGACCAAAAGTAGTTTCAGTAGGATTTTGTTGTGAGTTATTTGGACTCCATAATGTTGAACTAATATTGTTTATTTTGTGATTGGATTTAGTTTATTGCAATTGGATGCTTCTTAATTATTTATTTCCTATTAATTTATTGAGACTATACTTTTTATGTGATTATTAGTTTGTGTAGTTAATTTAGGTTAATTTGATTGTCGCGATTGTGCACTCATATTATAGGAAGCAGTTGCATTAATCTAATCTATTTCATATATCAAGTGGTTCTTTAATAATATTCCTAAGCAATAGCTATGAATGCGATTGTAGGAGTAGTTATTGATTATGAGTGTTAGACTCAACGTTATTACTTTGGGTTATTAATTAAGACTGGATGAATTTTAACTCCTATATTATTAGTGAACTATGAAAGCCATTTAACCAATTTCTCAAGAGATTCATTTAATTCATATTCCTTTCGATTATTATTTGAAAAATACCAAAAATGTTAGCTTTAAGATTTTAATTAAATTGCATTATTCTTTTAATTATTATTTTGAAAACCCCAAAACCAATTTTCTCTTATTTTCATTGCATTTGCATAACATTTAGATTACTTAGAAATCAATAAAAGGCTTCTCAAGAAGAGAGAACGATCCTAGATTTGCCTATACACAATCTTTAGTTAATTTTTTATTGTGGACCCCAAGGCTAATGATAAAAGTCCTCATCAAATGACGTCATTTATAGAGTCATTAACTGACTCAATTATGTCACATTTATAGAGTCATATTAATCATTTCTATCTCTTACAAGAAACAAAGAAAGAAAGCAAACAAAATGCTTCAACCTATCTATGGTCACTTGATGAGTTTAGGCAAATCCATTACTAGTATAGTTAAATCCATTATGATTCTAGGGAATCTCATAAGTGATTTGGTTAATACCGACAGAGATGATTTCATCTCAAATTACTCCTTCTTTCTTCATTTTGTCAAAAACAATGCAAGTATAGTTAAACCCATTATGATTTCAACAAATCCCATAAATGATTAGGTTAATACAAAAACTAAACTGAGTAATATATACGTGAAAAATAACAATGATTTGAGTATATGGTTCTGTTGTTTATATCTTCACATAAAGATAGAAAACAAGAACTTTCAATGACAAATACTTAACAATGATCCTATCTAGTAAAGGTGACCAAACCACGAGTCTATTGGATCACACTTGACTTCAAAATTCAAAATTCATAATTAAAGTAGACTTACCAATTCAATATGATTTCCTAACCTCAAATTTAAACCATGTTCCTACAGCACATTATTGTTTGAAAAGAGTACAAAGAAATTAGGAGTGTAACTAGGATATATTGATAAAAAAATCCCTCTATGTCTTGAGTTTAACCGAACTGGATTGGATGAAAGTATTAAAAACAATGTTCTTAGTTGATGCTAGCAAGCACAATGTGTATTATAATTTTTGCGTGCAATTCTATTTTATGTTGGCTGGGTCTTTCAAAATAATTTTCTTATGAATATCTTGACTAAATTTGAAATGTGATTTCTTGATTATAAAAGAGGTAGCCCTTGGTTTTATAAAATATAGGATTAGTTTTGCTAGGTAATTAATATTGCTAATTAAAAATTTTAAATGAAGCCAAACATGATATAGATATGCTTTTTACTAAAGAGAAAATATAAACCTAAAGTGGCAAGTATTGTTTTCAATAGCTCAAACAATCCACTCAAAACATAAACATAGAGCTAATTCCCTACTTTATGGATATGTCAAGGAAGAAGAACAAAGAGAATGGAAAGATCAAGCAAACAACAATATTTCTAGAAAATAAGCATATAGAACTTTTAATTTCATTTTGAAGAAGATGCAACTTACATTTATAGCTTGATAAAATAAAAAATCAACTCATTGCAAACTTTAGTACATGCAAATCACTTGGATATCTTTCCCCCTGAAACCAATGCCTTATTTCATGATAACAGTGGATGATTAAGTAGAGGTGTTTGTGTCCACTTTGCAATACTTCCCCCCAAATCAATGCCTTATTACATGATAACAGAAATCAGCTGTAAGGCTGAATTTATTTCACCAAGAGCAGGAATTAAGAAAGTAAATAGGATAGCAACACAAGCACTAATAGAGACTATTTTCTCTTTTGAATTTATTTCACCAATTTACCTGGGAGTCAACAATCTCAATTCTCAAATGGTGCAAATTGGCCATCAGATTCACATAGAACGCTTTTTATATCTAGATAATTTAAAGTGAATCATAAATCAAATATTCAAATCCAGAACATGAATTGCGAGAAAGTCAAATACCAGTTAACAAAATCTGAGAACTAAATAGGACATTTTTGTATCTAGGAAATTCTATACCCACATTAGGTTTATCAAATAGAACGCCATGACTAACAATGCCCTATTTTTAAGTTAAATGCCATAAAATAATCAACTTCTAACCAATATATTTCTCACACAAGCTTTGATCTACAACCATAAGTAAACAGGATGAAAACAGAATGCATAACAATGCAAGAAAGGGAAACTTAATCACCCATTGTTATGTGTAAAACTTAAACCCTTCACTCCCCAAATGTATAACTAGGCCAAAAACAAAGAAGAACATACACTCATTTATCTTCCCTCTCAAGATCTCAAATTCATATTTTAAGCTTTGCTTCCCTATTAACTAAAGCCAATTCAATTTTTTTAGAGTCCATATGAGAAGTCAAGACAGGAAATAGCAAATTAAAGAGTTCATACGAGAAGACAATTTGCACACAAAGAGAGAGAGAGAATTCTAGATAGAGAAGAAGGTCCAAACCTTGCGAGTTTCGATTCTGATTTGCAGTAGTGGAGAGGAGCAATCAATGAGTGCCACTTTAGAGAAAGGAGGAGCAATCAATAAGAGCAACTTGCAATAGCTCACGATGTTCAAACTGTGACTTGTGGTATGACAATCAGATATCTATAGGGCCCAGTTCTGTTCACCACCCTTTAGCCATAGTGCTTTGACAACTTCACCCTTTCAATCAGCCACCCTCCTCTTTGGATCACTCACAGCTTCCCTCCCGATCAAGGTTGCTGGCTTTTGGGGAAGAATGCGTGGCACACTCAAGGAAGAAGGAGCTCATGCGCTTTTCCTCAGTCGATCACAAGACTAAAGACAAGATGCGCTTTTCAATGTTTTAAAGGGGCATTTAGGTCATTTTATTATGATTTGCAAAACCCAGATTCCTCCTTTAGAACTTTTCTGGGTTTTGCAAATTATAACCGAATTTTTTTGGATTTTATCATTTGAGAAGGTATTTAAATGGAATTTTTCCAATAATCTAACTCTAAAATAGGTAAGAGGGAGCCACCACCAGAGCCAAGAACCCTACCACTTCCATAATCCCTACATCGGAATTTGTGGGTAGAAAAACACCATCATAATCAATAAAGCCATTGTAACAAGTGGCTATACAAAGAACCATCCAACAAGATCCACCACTTTTATTGACAATAAAACAACGATATTGGTTGTTGAAGAAACTCTAGGAGAAGATCTCATAGAAGAAAAAATAACCACAAACACTAGTAAAAGAGAAGGAGATATAAAAGCCATCAACTGCATAACGAAACACATGATCTTGACCATACCTTACTCTCAGATTTGTTGTTGCCAACTACCCATAATAGTCTTTGAAAAGATCGAGCCAACAATGTATAAGACTATAGTTTCCAATTCCCCAAAGTCGAACGTAGTCGCTAGGTGAGGTCTGTTATCATTGAAACTCCTAACTTGTTTTATTGCTACAAAGAAAAAAAACACCACAAGAAGCCCAAAGAAACATGAAAATAAAGGAAGATTAACATAAAGTATGGACGTCTCCCTCCTGGCTGAAGCCGAGGAGGGAGACGCTGTAAGAAAAGCTCGTCTAAGAACAAGAGAAGAACTCACACCACCTAAGAAATTCAAAGGAGGGGGAGAGAAAAAGGAGATTGCCTTTATGGCTCTAAAAGAGTGTTAATGTTTAAGTTCTTTTAATATTAAAATGAGGTTTTTGGATATAACCAGTAGACAAAGTTAAATACTAGTATAAAATTAGATATTATGTTGGAAAAAATAAAATAAAATAAGATATTTTATGCCAAAAAAGTGGTATTGGGCCAAACGATGGAAGGGCCTAACTAGTAAATATAGCAACATGGTGACCCATGTATTAGGGTCCAGAATTAGACCAAGTCCTTGGAAGGCACTTCCCCCTAGACTCAGCCAACAACACGCACAATGAAGATACACATTCCACCCTCACTGGTGACACGTGTAATGAAGATACTCGATTCACCCTCACTTACCTATTATTACAACTAATCAAGTCATATACGAGATCCTAGCAACTAGCCCCTGGAATATAGCAACCGTTGGGAGTGACCTAAAGGGGGGAGACATTGAGCAGTTATATAAAAGGAAAGAGAGGGACGAAGGAGAGGATCATCATAAAAAAAGATTATTCTATTGCTATTTTCTTAATCTCTTTCTATTTTCTATATCCTGCAATATTGTATACTCATTCAGAATACAATACAATCCTGACCTCAATCCGTGCTGAATTAATTACGGACTTCTTTGAAAATTACTTGTTGTTGGTGGCCCAGTTTCAATCTTTATTTTGCAATAATTAAAATATGCTCAAATAGATATTACACTAATCGTCATACAGAAAAAGAAAATGGCCATGCATCTAACTTCTTTTAGCAGTCTTTTTTTTTAAGAAAAAGTAATAATATTTAATGATGCGCCCAAAAGGGAAGGATTTTCTTGGAAATTAAAAAAAAGGTCCATTTTTTTTTGGTTAAGATAGGTAATATAATACATGCTTTATATGCACTACTACAGATTTGACTATACATGACTATTGTTTTTTGAAATATATGGCGGTTCTAATCGCCATATATTTCTTCACCGTATGTATATATATATATATGGCAATTTAAAACCGCTATATATTGGACTGAATATGTAATGGTTGTAAACTATAAACGTCATCCATACATTATAAATATATGACAGTTATTGGTTAAAACCGTAATATATGTCGAGAACATATATGATGGTTGTTCGTTAAAGATCGTAATATATTATAATATATTACGGTTTTGTTAAAACAATTGCCAAGTATTTAAAGAAAAAAAAATTAAAACCAGGGCTTATTTTGCCTGAGCCCCCTATATGTACATATATGCATATGCACAAATAATAATATATGTAGATCAGATGAACTATCAGAGAGCATGAATAGAACTATAAGCATGCAAAACCATAAGCACATTATTATTAAGGATGCTAGCAAAACCATAAGTACATTATTATTGTATCAAAACTAACACCTCTTACCAATTTTGTTGCAACCTCTTGAACGCGAGGATTTGCAATTTTTCCTTCTTTGTCTTAACATGCAACAACCCACAACTTTGAACGGTAGATGGTCACATATGAAGAAGACCCCCTCTGTGCTAACGTCTCCTATGCGATGTTAGTGTACCCTTACAACCTCCATGGTAGGTGTTGGATCCTATATTTTGATGATTACCAAACTTAGGATTCTTTCAATCATGAGAAACTAAGGAAAATATCCAATTG
>JBAGKO010000011.1:6774151-6796744 GCA_037177275.1 Acacia concinna
TAGATGCGGATTGTGTCGACTAAGTGGTCATAATCGCTCAACTTGTCCATAGAGCTCAAACGCTAGGCAATAGACATATGTAGTTTTGTATTAAAAGGATTTGATATTCAACAGTTGTAATATTTTTTGGACATGTTATCTTAAATGTTAAATTTTATTTGACATGTTAAATGTTATTTCCATCTTTATTCCGTTAACCCATGTAGAGAGATTACACAATGGCACATCAGGAACAAATGATGAATTCTAGACTGCAAGATGCCTCCCTTTTGTACTTGCAAGCCAGACATATATTTGAAGTAGTTTGGCAAAGAGATGTGAGTACAATGTCCTGACCGTAGATAACAAAAATTAGGTGCAATTGTTGCTAACTTTTGCTTCACTTTTTCCTTGTAGGTCGATATGATTTTGTGCACTCGCCGAATTAAGTATACCAATCGAATGATTGAGCCGCCTCCTCAAATAATTGAATATCTTCGCACAGCTAGATTTCTCAGTGTTGCACGCCTAGGTCAATTTCATTATGATTGATGCCTGGTCTCCACACTTGTCGAAAGGTGGCGCCTTGAGACATATACGTTTCACACTACTCGCGGGGAATCTACAATAACGTTGCAGGATGTCGCTCACCAACTGGAGCTGCCATGTGCTGGATTTCCTGTTGTTGGAAGTACTTCATTTAACTGGCCAGATGTATGCGAGTGGCTTCTAGGCATTAGACCTCCTAAAGATAAGCTCGACGGCCAACGGCTAAAAATTAGCTGGTTAGAAGAAAACTTCAATTATCTTCCCGATGATGTTGCAGATCTACAAGTGCAACAATTTACTCGGGCATACATACTAAGATTGATAGGCAAGTAGTTGATGCCAGACAGATTAGGCAATCAGGTTTACCTAATGTGCCTACCATTTCTGAACGATCTTCAAGAAGCTGGGAACTTTAGTTGGGGACCGGCGGTCTTGGCTCATCTGTATAGAGAACTATGTAATGCCATTGACCTAAATGAGGCAGAGATCGACGGGTGCTTATCGTTACTCTATATGTAGGCATGGGATCACTTCCCCAGCATAGCACCAACTCAAATTGCATTTCTAGATCCTCAGCTACAAACACATAATGTCTTACCTCCGTTGGGATTTAGGTACACTAAATTCACATACAAAACAATTCAAAGTCTAGATTATTCAAATTATACAAAGTATGATGTTACTTTTTTAAATTACAGATGGAGCAATGTGAGATAGAGCTATCATCCCGTCGCCGCTACTTTGCTCCGATACTGAAGTTTCTTTGATAAGATGGTTGATGCTGACATCATTTGGGAGCCATACCAATCTGTCCAGGTGTAAGAAATACTTCCCGAGTATTGCACCCAGACACCTTAAATTTGGCATGCCTTTGTGCCTCTCTTATACTTTCATATCATTGAATGGCATCATCTTGACATTGTCCTGCGACAGTTTGGTCGTGAACAACCAATTCTCGTCCAACCGATGAATTTAAGAAATTATCACATAGTGCAATTACGGGGCGCAATAGACAAGAATTGGATTCACCACCACCGTGACTTTATGCGAGCATGGCTTGGTTGGCAGGATGTTATTGTCAATTCACAAATGGAACATGATAATCTTCAGTAGGTGTCGGAGTACATGCAGTGGTACTGGCGACACACGAGGTGATGGATTAGTCGAACCACTTGCAATACTGGTTCAACGGTTAGTATTCCTTCTTACTTCTATCAATACATGCCTATTTTTTCAAATCAAAAGTGTTATGACCTCATATCTTATTCATTTCAAGCGGACATGGCAAACTACTTACACCGACTGACAATTAATTCTTGCGCTTGATGTGGGGATTTGGATTGTGTCGATTATCGACATACAGTTGCTCAAACCACCTGAAATATATTACATAACTGTAGAGAGCAACGGGATGACATTATCCCTCAGCCTGATCCTCCTACAACTAAATTGCCTAGGCCTCAAATTCCTCACCAAAGGCCAAGCAGGCGACGTCGTGGTTACTTGACCACCCAACCACCGACTGCGGATGACAATGTTACACGTCATGACCAACCTTATTTCATGCCACCGCCGTCGTCATCCCATGAAGAAACCATTCCCGGGCCATCTAATTATGGTCAATATCAGTCTTTCACATCTTTATTTCAAAATGATGCAATATTTTCAAGTGAATACAATGCTTATGTTTTTGACCAAAGTGGGCCCTCCACTTCATCCTTTGCCACTCCCAGACAGTCAGTCAGTTTAAATGAGTCCCAGTGGATTTTTAATAGCGCATCAAATACACCGATAGATGAGACAACTCCACAAGAAGAAATTGATGCGCCACACCACGATGACGTCCACCGCGGAATATCATTAGAACTAAGTGTGGCACTGGAAGTCACTATTTATAGGTTTTTTAAATTTTACTTATGTGTTATTTCTTACCCTTATTTTTGTAATTATTATTTATTTGTTATTATTATTATTATTATACATTTGTAATTAATTAGGTAAATAATTGTATTTTATGATGTTTTTTTAAGTTAAACTGTTTTGTTTGAGAAAGGGGGTGGGCCTAAACTCGCCCTCCTTGAAGGCGAGTTTGGGGCCTGACACAGGCCCTGAACACGCCCTCAGAGAGGGCGAGTTCTGTACAATTCAAACTCATCCTCCACCGTGACGAATTTGTGTGCAGCATCTCAGAAAATATTTTACATAGTGTAGCATTTTAGTATATATTTTTATTATTTAAAGTATTTTAATAAAAAAACCGAAAAACAGAAAATCCATCGCCCCAGAACTTTCTACCAGCTTCCTTTTGCCCCCTCCTCAAGCTTTCGCACAACGTCTCATTTCCTAAGCGGAATGTGATATTCACAGGAGAATAATCCTTAATCGCTGTACTATCCCTCTTACTTCGTCTCGCCCTTAATGGCAACCCGAAGAAATTTAAGACTAACAAAACCCGCTTTTGCTGCCATCAGCGTGTCTAGGACCTCTCACAAAGCTCCCTATCATCATCGCTCCGCTCTCGCTCCTCGTGAACGGGTGTTGTCTGGTTTCCCTTCTACCTCACCGAAGTCGAATGCTCAAGATTTCTTGTCCCAGATTCAGATTATTAACAGAGATGCACAGAGTAAAGCAGCGTCCGCCCAGTTTCTATCTTACTCTTTCACTCGCCAGTTCCACTCTTCTAATCCCCTTTATCGCTCCGCTGCCCGTGCTCAGGTTTCTGTATCTATGTTTTTTGTATTCATTGAAGTTATATTAAACTTAGTATGTATTTTTCAATTGAAGGAATTCCAGTTCACATTTTACTGTGGGCTGATTTATTCGGTTGAAGATTATTATTTTATGACTTTCTGCATTTTAAAACTATATTGTTATTCCAAGAATGGCCGGGCTGCTTTGTTGTGAGTCTGCTGCGGGTTATTAGGCGGCCTGCTGAATATCTCTTATCACCTTGATTTGTATCCTTTTTCTTTGGGTGGTTATAATGTCTTTCTTCTTCCTCAGCAAAACATAGTTCTCTACTACAAAAGATAAAAGGGAAAAAGGCAAATTCATACCCTCTAAAAGGTAATTTAAATTTAGGAAATAATAAATACGGGTTGACTAAAATTTAATAAAGAATAACTAGAACTAAATAGATAATGATTAAAATAGAATGACTAAAACTTAAAAAAAAATAACTAAAACTAATCTATTTAAAACTAACCAATTTTTTAATCTTCATTTGTCATTTACTAAATTTGAGTATTTTTTCCAAAATAAAAAGAAAGTCTTTTTGTTGGACAAAACAACCATTGTTTTTTACACCTACATGTAAAATTGAACATGTTGAACATCCTTTTCTTATAATTGAGACCATTAAAACCGTCTGCTCTATGACTTAAGCTGTTAAGCCAGCTTAAAGAATTAGGAAACTTATTACGAGTTCTCTTCTTCTCCTTTTGCTATCAGTTATTAGCTAAAAGTACTTTCGTCATGAAAAACCAATATTCCATCAATTAGCACACACTATAGATTGCAGGACAAACGGTACTTTATTATTTCTTTAACTACTTTAATTTCTGAATGATATCTAATGAAATATAGCTAAACTTTTTTAACTCAGAAAAGTGTTAAGGAATTGTTCAAAAAGCTATGCTAACATATGTGCTTCATATATTTCTTCCTAGACAAATCCAACAAATGGATTGAGTGTGATTTTGCACATTTGGCAAGTTAATGTGATTTCTATCTTTTGTTCAGATTACCCCCGGAGAGTTCACAGAGCTGGCATGGGAGGGTATTATTGGTGCTATCAATGCAGCACAAGTTAGCAAACAACAAGTTGTGGAGTCCGAGCATTTAATGAAAGCCTTATTGGAGCAAAAAGATGGTCTAGCCCGACGAATATTTACCAAGGCAGAGCTAGACAACACATCAGTTTTGCAGTCTACAGATGACTTCATATCTCGGCAACCGAAGGTGTGATTCTTTTTTTTCAGTGATAACTGAAAGTGTGTTGCTGGTGGTGGATATTTTCAGCCATTGCAGAAACCTCTACTTCTAATTCTTCAATTTCAATTGACAGGTAACAGGTGACACTAGTGGACCTATGATGGGTTCACACCTTGTTTCTCTCTTGGACAATGCACGAAAGTACAAGAAAGAAATGGGGGATGACTATGTTTCTGTCGAGCATTTTTTGTTGGCATTTCTATCAGATAAGAGGTTTGGGCAACAGTTATTCCAGAACCTTAACATTAGTGAGAAAATTTTGAAAGATGCTATCCAGGCTGTTCGTGGAAGTCAAAGAGTGACTGACCAAAGTAGGATATGTTCTGTTAATTGAAAAGAATTGTTTTTTTGAATGACACTAAGCCTGTAAGCCCAGCTGAATTTAGTTAGTATAAGAATAGGAATTTTATTTGGATGACTGAAAAATAGTTCGTGTTATGATAATACATGATTTTAACCAGCTATAGTTGAAAGGTGACAAATGACCAAGTAACCATTGAAAAATTGGCGGTGCAACGGATACGTAGATTCCAATTTTTATTGGTTTGCATGTATTTGTAGAGTATGTTCATTATTTACATATCTGACTCTTGAGAAGCTTACTGGGTTATGAAGCAAATCCTAAGTCTCTTACTTTTATCAAAGTTTTGTTTTTATTTTTCTCTCATTTGCTGAAACTTTCTTTTACATTTTTTTTGGAATTTGACTACAATATTATTGTCTTTCAATGCTTATAAGTTTACCTTCTTTCTGTTTGTCTATCTATTGTTTTTTTGTCTGTAACAGCCTCCATTTCTGGTTGCCAACTTCATGCAGATCCCGAGGGAAAATATGAGGCACTAGACAAATATGGAAATGACTTGACTGAACTTGCTAGGCGTGGCAAACTCGACCCAGTCATAGGTCGGGATGATGAAATTCGGCGTTGTATTCAGATACTGTCAAGAAGAACAAAAAATAACCCTGTAATTATTGGTGAACCTGGTGTTGGGAAAACTGCAATTGCTGAAGGGTTTGTCTAATCTACTTTGACCATATAATACAAGCTT
This sequence comes from Acacia concinna, assembly GCA_037177275.1. Taxonomy (NCBI): domain Eukaryota; kingdom Viridiplantae; phylum Streptophyta; class Magnoliopsida; order Fabales; family Fabaceae; genus Acacia; species Acacia concinna. The sequence goes on from JBAGKO010000011.1 coordinate 6,779,722, forward strand.
CTTTGTTATCAGTATTTCTTTTATATATGTTAGGTCTGCTAATCTGTGTCTATGGATTTTGAGTTCCATTACAAGCAGTCACTTTCTTTTTTATTGAAACAGAGCTCATTTGTTATATATGAGTTCATATTGCTATTTTATACATGCCTTGTATTCTTTTAGTACAGTTCTGCTTTTATTTTTCAAATCTTTTCAAGCATTGAAGTGCGCCTGGTGAATTAAGTATGGTATGGTAACGAAAAGCTCATGCATTGTGAATATGGATTTAGAATAATTTTAAATGAGCAGTTGTTCCTAAACACAGCTATTTCATATTCTAATGTGTCTCATTTGTCTAGAGAATCTGCCAGCAGCAACGAAGTCAAGCTTCTGGATCAAGGCATAAATTGTTGAAAAATGTGTATGCTATAAGTTTGATCTGGCCATTATATTTTAATCTTTTTAATGGCAATGAGCTTGCCACGTGAATGTATCTACTGACACTGTTCACATCTGTGATGTTATAACTATTGCAATTCAAATATCTATAATAGATTAGAATTTAAGTTGTTCAGCAGCTTAAGACTGTTCTGATTGTTTTGGTTTCACGTGTAATTGTTACTTTTTGAGTTTTAATGCATTGGTTACAACCTCATTTTTTACATTTTACTGGACTAAAACAGTTCAACTTCTGCATCTTCTTACAGATTAGCTCAAAGAATAGTGCGTGGAGATGTTCCTGAACCATTGATGAACCGAAAGGTTGAACTTTGTTTTCTTCCCCTGGCTATGAAGTGATCATGGAATTCTGCCTGAAAAGAAGATAATAGATTTTGGCTTTGGAATGCTAAGCTATGTTATTTTCATTTGAATTTGCTTACATCTTCTTTTATGTTTGATGCTGCACAGTTGATCTCCCTTGATATGGGTTCATTGGTTGCTGGTGCCAAGTATCGTGGAGACTTTGAGGAAAGGTTGAAAGCTGTTCTGAAGGAAGTTACAACATCAAATGGGCAAATAATTTTATTTATTGATGAGATTCATACCGTTGTTGGTGCAGGTTGGTTACATTGCTCATGTAAAGCTTTTGATTGTTTCCCTGCCAACGGGGATATGCTAGACTTCTTATGTACAGATCTTATACCTCCTTATCCTGATCTCCCATCATCATAGTTGTTTGTTATAATGCTAGGCTAGTTCAGGTTTTGATGCTGTCCTGCAAAGCATTATAGTCTAAAATAATAGTTCTGACTAGTTTTGTTTTTATTGTGTACTTTTAGAAACATCTAATGTTTCTTTTCGGTCATTGATTTACTGATAGGGGCTACAAGTGGTGCAATGGATGCTGGGAACTTATTGAAGCCAATGCTTGGACGCGGTGAACTTCGATGTATTGGAGCAACTACACTGAATGAATATAGAAAATACATTGAGAAGGATCCTGCACTTGAGCGCAGGTTTCAACAAGTGTTTTGTGGCCAACCCTCAGTTGGAGACACCATATCCATTCTTCGTGGTTTACGTGAACGCTATGAGTTGCATCATGGAGTGAAAATATCAGATAGTGCGCTTGTTTCAGCGGCAGTTCTTGCAGATCGATATATAACAGAACGCTTTCTGCCTGACAAAGGTCAGTTCTAAATAATATTGTTGATTGAAAGAAAATGTTTATATTTCAAAAGTTTTATCATATATTTTGAAATTATTTCATGTTAATGCTGGCTAGCTTAAATTTTTATTTTTATTTTTTGTTTCTTTTACGCTTCTAATTTATTTTATTGTTCTTGGTTTCAGCCATTGATTTAGTTGATGAAGCTGCTGCAAAGCTAAAAATGGAGATTACATCAAAGCCAACTGAGTTGGATGAAATAGATAGAGCAGTCCTTAAGTTGGAGATGGAAAAACTGTCTCTAAAAAATGACACCGATAAAGCATCCAAAGAAAGATTTAGTAAGCTTGAGAATGATTTGAGTTCACTTAAACAGAAGCAAAGAGAATTGGCAGAACAATGGGATAGTGAAAAAGCCTTAATGAATCGGATAAGGTCAATTAAAGAAGAGGTAATGTTTAGTTGATTTGACATTATCACCTGAATTATTTTACTCATAATTCCGCTTTATAAGGTTTAAATCATCTGTAGATTGATAGAGTTAACCTCGAGATGGATGCTGCTTGGCGTGAGCAAGACCTTAACCGCGCCGCGGAGCTTAAGTATGGAACTCTAGTATCCCTTCAGCGTCAATTAGAGGAAGCTGAAAAGAATCTGGCTGACTTCCAAATTTCTGGACAATCCTTACTCCGAGAAGAGGTCACCGACCTTGATATTGCCGAGATTGTAAGCAAATGGACTGGTATCCCATTGTCAAACCTCCAACAAACAGAGAGAGAAAAGTTGGTCTCGCTGGAACAAGTTCTTCATAAGAGGGTAGTTGGACAGGATATTGCTGTGAAATCTGTGGCTGATGCCATTAGACGTTCAAGGGCAGGATTGTCCGACCCAAATCGTCCCATTGCAAGCTTCATGTTTATGGGTCCAACTGGTGTTGGCAAAACTGAGCTTGCAAAGGCTTTGGCTGGCTACCTGTTTAACACAGAAAATGCTCTTATTAGAATTGATATGAGTGAGTATATGGAGAAACATGCAGTTTCACGTTTGGTTGGGGCTCCCCCGGGTTATATAGGTTATGAAGAAGGTGGACAGTTAACTGAAGTTGTTCGTAGAAGACCTTACTCAGTGGTACTTTTTGATGAAATAGAGAAAGCTCATCATGATGTCTTCAACATTTTGTTGCAGTTGTTGGATGATGGAAGGATTACTGATTCCCAAGGAAGGACTGTTAGCTTCACAAATTGTGTTGTGATAATGACTTCAAACATTGGATCTCATTACATACTTGATACTCTTCGGAGTACAGGCGATGACAGAAATGCTATTTATGATAAAATGAAAAGACAAGTAATTGAGTTGGCTCGGCAAACATTCCGTCCTGAGTTCATGAATCGTATTGATGAATATATTGTTTTCCAGCCCTTGGATTCCCAACAGATCAGTAAAATAGTTGAGCTTCAGGTAATTTTCCTGTGCACTTGTTACTTTTATTTAATATTTTCCCTTTTCTTTTGTCATTCACGGAACTTTCTTAATAGTTTTAAAGTCTTGATTGCCAATTTTGAAGAGAGGGGAGTGGGGCAAGGAAGACAGCCCGCCCTCTCCATTGATAATAAGTTTTCAGTGAAAAAAAGATGATATTCCAGTTCCAATTTAGAGTGCTTTGACAATCGGGTCATTACTTAAATTATAAAAGTGATTCGATTGTTCAGTATAGGATGGTATCTTGAAGAAACGTGTTTCTGATTGTCGTCTTCTACAGTATTTGATATGCTTTGCAGTCTAAAAAGATCATACAAACACACATTTTAAATATCAAATTACCTTGATTGGGTATCCATAGATGCGCTCGACCTAAGTTTATAATTCAAACATTGCTTTCTCTCGAACAAAGATTTCCTTGACTTCAGAGATTGGACTTGTAGTTTTAAAGGACTGTTTCTGTTGAATAATTTATGAAATAAGTATATGGTACTGTGAACTTCGTGAGTTAATGTAACTTCAAGTGCAATTGCATGTTAAAGTAGATAATTCCTAGATCAATCTGTAGGTGACCCTTTTGTGTATATATGTGCAATAAACGATTGCGCAATCCATAGGCTCTATCTATATCTATATTCTTATAAAGCCACCATTAAAATTATAAGAGTTAGCTGGTTTTGATTGTCTCGTAGGGTGTAATAATTGGCATCCGAGTTTATTTTTATTTCTAGAGTTATGACTTGATACTTGTTCTCACCTTTGACAGATGGAGCGGGTCAAGGACAGGCTCAAGCAAAAGAAAATAGATCTTCATTACACAAAAGATGCTGCAGAACTTCTGAGTGTATTGGGTTTTGATCCAAATTTTGGGGCAAGACCAGTCAAAAGAGTTATACAACAACTGGTTGAAAATGAAATTGCAATGGGAGTACTAAGGGGAGATTTTAGGGAAGAGGACTCAATTGTCGTCGATGCCGATGTGACTGCGATCACCAAGGACCTTCCGCCCCAAAAGAAACTGGTTATCAAGAAATTGGAGAACTCTGCTGCGGATGCTCTGGTTGCAAATGATTAATGTTGCCTTTTTTAAGTGTACACCTGATATCAAAGAGTTGCTGCTTATAGGCAATTAAAAATATTTTAGGTCAATTATGGTTATCTCAGCCTAGAATTAGGAGATCTCTCTGAGCCTTTGCTTCCCTGTTTATGACTAACAAATATTGGAACTGTGATCAGCTCAAATGTTGAGGGATGGGAAGTTGAGAATTTCGATTTTCAGGCTTTATAAAATGTCTGTTTACTGTTGGATTTTATTTTATTTTTCCTTGTCAGTGTTATTTGGAAATAGAATTTTAAATTTCCGATTTTCAGGTTTGTTTAGTCTACTTTTATTTAGGCTTTTTTTGTTGACCATAAATTACCAACTTACTCGCCGGAACAGGTTATTCATTATAAGACTCGCTGATACTATTCAAGCCTCTAACAGGCACAGAGAAGAAGTTGGTCTCGTTGGAATAAAAAGTTGTTTATTTTTATGCCTGACGTTGTTTGGAAGCAAATAAAAAATTCTTGGGTTACGATGATTCTCTCACACCTTCGAGTTATGGTCTCTCTTATATCCTTGAGCCCTTACTCCCCTTGTGTACAATGTGATTTATAAATGTTGGGGATGGGATCATGTCAAAGGCACACAGGTAAGAATTTCACTTTCCAGTTGGTAAAAAAAGAAAAAAAGAATATCACTTTCCAAATTCCAAGTTTATTTAATAAAGGCTCGTTTAATTGTACGATTTTATTTGTTTTCTCTATCACTGCCTATAAATAAAATTTTAAAGTTCTTTTGTTGAGAGAAATGCTTATATACTCTAAGAGCGCCATCTCATATAAACTCTAACTAATTAAAATACAAAAAATTTTGTGTGAACATGGTTCGCCACGTCATTTGTAGTCTGATCAATTAAAACACAACAACTCAGTTGATAATTTGGCATCTCTTAAATGTTAATTGGCATATTAATAAAATTAAAAGATTTTACAAGATTCATATTTTTATTATTTGTGAAATCTTAATTAATGTATTCATTTATTTTGAGAAAAATAATAATATGAAAATCAAAAACATCCAATTAGAATTAATATTTACGGAGATGTTGTATTTTAATTGGTTAAACCACAAATAACATGGCGAATCGGGTTCACATAAGGATTCCTCTTAAAATGCAACAATTGATCTTATTTTGATCCCATATGGCAAATGAGTCATCAGAAGAAATTCAAATTTTATGATTTTTAAAAACATAAATTTCATAATTTAGAAAAAAACAAAAACGCAATTCCCTCCCATAAATTATTGTTATTATAAATCATAAAATTTGAATTTCTCCCAATGACTCATCTGCGATATAAGATTAAAATAAGACGAATCGTTGTATTTTAAATAGTCAGATCACAGATGAGATGTCACTCTTAGAGTATGTAAGTATTTGTTGCACCTTTAAAATCAATAATATATGGGTAAATGCAACATAATTTAGCAAGTTAAGCTATTTACATTTAATTTATTTTTTAAAATTTCACATAATATACCTAAAGGTGCAAACAAATTAAATTTTAAGATATATTATGATTTGTGAAGGTAAATGCTGAGATACCCCGAAGTAGATTAACCATTTTATTTATGCACATTCAGACTTCAGAGATTCACCCACGAGTGTGAGAGTTTATCCCTGATAGACTACTAGTTCATAGCAACTTTGTCCAGTTTATGATGAGGGAATGAAGGACAGATTTGGAATCGTTGGTTGGCCGCAAAGCACAAAAATAACTGTTCTAGGTAACATGCATGAAGACGAAGCGTCCATCACTGATACAGAGGATCAACACGTACACCGCCTCTTCAAACTGGACTGATGCCAAAGGCATTGTGGATGCTCCAAAACACTTCTGATGTCACTTTCAGTATTGTTCAGAATGAGGCTTGTAATTATTAATGAACATGTCATCAACTCCTCTTTGATTCTGAAGACAACAAATTTATTTTTAGCACATATATATGGAGAGACAGGGATCGATGTTATGTTGCCCCTCCAATAATATAATTCATCCCAGAGTTTTTGTTCTGCCAAGTTTGTCTCTGTTAACTCTCTCCCTCCCTGGTTTGTTTTTTCTTGACCATTTCAGTGTGAAGGTTGATCGATAGTTGCAGAAGCTGTCTAACCATAGACAAGTGAGAGATTATATTCATGGGCGCGTAGACAGGATCAGAATGAAAGGGAAATTCATGAGGCCCGACCATGAAACATGGCTATATTTATGCAGCTAATAATCATGCGATCCCCGAGATCCTCAAAAAAAACAAAAAACAGAGAGAGAGAGAGAGAGAGAGACAAATTCAAAGAATCCGATGAGTGCACAGAGAGTGGCCTTCTTTGGTTTATTATAGTAATATATGGTACTATCTCATGTTCGATTTGGTTTAGGCGTAAGAGCGCAGTCCTCCTATAAAATGGACGGTGCAGAATCAAGCGGAGTAGTATATAATATATTAAGCCTTCAACCCATCCAAATTATGAGATTAATTCATAATTAATACTCGTATTAATCATGAGTTTAATTGATGGCGCTGCAATTCTGAGATTAAGGGTGCGTTTGGATTGACTTTGGTAGAATAGTTTTTGGAGCAGAATAGCTTTTTCATAATAAATTTTGTAAAAAACTAAGAGTGTTTGGATAAATGTTATCAAAATAGCTTTTTTTAGTGTAAAATGACTAGAAAGGACATTAGTTTTTGCAATAATTATATATAAGGGTTATGATGTAATATTAATTATTTTAACATTAAAAATTAATAATAAATACCACAATTTAAATTAATTGGATTATGATATGAAAATTATGAAATTTGTGCATATTATAAAATGAAAAAAAGGGTTATATATAAATATATTAAAAAAAGGGTTAGTGTAATAGATTTTTCACATAAATATGTATTTGTTTACCGATAGTTAAAATATGAACGCAAGAAATGAAGCTTTAACGTCGTCATGATTTTAATACATCATTCACATTTGTGAAAATATGTCATGTCACAAATACATTAGCATATGATGAAGGGCCAAATATAATTGTCTGATTGTAAGGACTAAGGCTAAGGCAACAATAACAAATACATTAGCATATGATGAAGGGCCAAATATACAAAGAGATGAAAGATTCAACACAAAAAAAAAATAAATAAATAAATAAAACAAAGGGGGAGGCCGTGAGGGATTAGGGGATGAAGGGAAGAGAGATAATGGTGATACGATGATAGAGAGAAGGAAGTGGGTGGCAACGCTGGCTATTGTGGGGCAGAGAGTAAATGTTTTAATTTTTTTAAAAAAATTAAGTTAGGTGCAGATGAAAGAGAATAAAGATACACATGTTTTGAAACAAATATTAAAATAAAAAAATGTGATGGGTGATGAATAGGTTGACAGAAATGATTAAAAATATATGATGTTTGAAAAGCTATTCCAAAGGCTAAATTTTTTTGCCTTTTTCAAACTATGGTTTCAAACTTTAATTTTGCCCAAACCATGCTTTATAAAATAGTTGGGGTGTTTGGATAATTTAGTCAAACTTAGATTTCAAACTACAAAACCTAGCAAACTATGGTTTGGAAAGTGGATCCAAACAGACCCAGCGTGTTGTTGTAATCTATAAGTGACCGTTTCAAAAACAAGAAAAAAAAACAAAAAACAATTAAAATATATTTTTATTTTTTTTGTTTTTAAAAGCAACTTTTTGTTTTTTGGTTTTTAAAAATAATTGGGTGAAATAATTTATTTACCTTTCTTAATATTTTTTTTAAAAAAAGAAAGGCTAAAGTATGTTTTTGGTTTTTTAAATTTAGTCGAAGTTTTCTTTTAGTCTCCTAACTTTAAAAAGTATGTTTTTAGTTCTTTTAAGTTAACGCTGGTAATTTCATTAACTGAAAATACTGATTTAAAAAAGTTAAAATGCTGACATAATTTGAATGGAGGCTTTAATTTTGATAGCAATTTGAAGTTTAACTGGGGTTTAAATTATTTTCCTATTTACTCATAATTTAAATATAATAATATGCTATTATTTTAACTTTACTCAATATTTTTCATTATTGAAGTTAACGTTGTTAACTTAAAAGGACTAAAAACATATTTTTTAAAATGAAGGGATTAAAAGAGAATCTCGATTAAATTTAAAGGACTAAAAACACACTTTAGCCTAAAAGAAAAACCAATTAAATCTTATTTATATTTAAAACCAACTTGAGGGAATATTTTAAGTATTAAAATGAAACCCAACAATCCATCCTTACATGGGACCACCAAACGAGAGACTTGAAATGATTTCTTGGACCCGTCCGAAATTAGGATGGTGCAAGCTGAATGTTGATGGAACGTGGAGAAATGTTGAAGAAGCAGGATGTGCTGGAGTAATTAGGGGAGATCAAGGAAAATGGCTATCGGGCTTTACCCAGAGAATTATTGTTGCTATGCCAGTTTTCACAGAAATTCAAGCTATATCAGAAGGACTTTGCTTATGCTGGGAACTAGGCTTCAGGAAGGTAGAAGTAGAAAGTGATGCACTGCAAGTAGTCGAAGCCATTAATTCTCAGAAAACTATGAATGGATGTTAGAGTTTTATCAAAAAGATTCAACATTTTATTCGAAAGGAATGGCAAGTTGAAGTCAGGCATATTTACAGAGAAGGCAATAGAGTTGCTCACAAATTAGCGTCTATAAGTCTTCACTTGAGTCAAGGAATGCAAAAATGGTATACACCACCGAAAGAAATCGAGAACCTGTTAAAGGATGATTGGGAGGGACGATGCTTCCCCCGTAGATTTAATAATTAGTTTCTTGGGCTCAGGCCCCTTCTATACCAAAAAAAAAAAAGATTTATCCTGATATTAAAACTATATTCCTAAAAATCCCTTTCTCCCCCTCTTTGATTGTTCTTGCATCCCAAAGGCAGTCAAGAGATCTCAAAATGTTTCAGTTCATGGTGTCGTTTAACGATCATACTTGACATTGACTAACGGCTACCGTAGGGTGGTTACTTTAGAGGTAAAAATAGTCCTAAAAAAACTTTCAAACACCCAACACTCCTAATTGATTACTTCCAGAGCAAAAATGGTTATTTACCCAAATATATAAAAACACCATGGTAGGGATATGGTGCCATGGTTAATTTTAGATAACTAAAGTAGCTTTTTAGTATCATGCATAGAACTTGAAGTTGAAAGCCACAAGGTTCAAGATTTTGTGAAGAATGATAATGATGATTACTATGCAAATAAAAAAAAAAGGGAGAATTGCATTCAGGTCTTGAAGAAGAAAAAATTATGTTAAAACGGTCATGTGAAATCAATAAATTACACTGAGGTCATTTAAGACTTTTGTGTCATTAATTCTAATTGTGAATTAATCACTATGTCCTAAAGGAGCTCCAACTATGTGAGCTCCTATTAACAACTATAAGTGTTTGTATAGTTGTCATTGGACGTACGTATTGTTGTCAATGAAAACCTTTAAGGGCAGAGTAGTCAATTCACAATTAGAATTAATGACATAAAAATCCTAAGGGACCTCACTGCAATTTGTCGATTTCACATAACATTTTTAACGTATTTTTCTTCTTGGAGACCTCAATGCAATTCTTCCAATAACAAATGTAGGCTTCAGTTGGCAAACAAACTAACTTCCGTACATCATGCGCACGCACTCACTTCAACTGTTATGCAAATATTGGGGGGCAACTGTGCAACACAACCACCATCCATGATATATACATATTCTAAAATCTAAACTATAAGTGGTTCTGGGTTGCCTTAGCTAAATTAACAATGTATTCTCTTGTTTCTCATATTTACCTCTTTTTAAGCTGGCAGAAGGGAAAATCTCCTCCTTTTTCATTTCTGAGAACCACTAGAAGCTCATATGGCTCATAAATCAGTATCAACAAGTAGATATACAATCTCGTCTATGACGCCCCCTGTCTCTGCAATTCTCATGTGTGAGCTTTTCTAGTCCTCCTTGTGACCATTAACATGGTTTTCTTGCTTCATTGGAACTGAGGACTCAATTAGGATGGATTTTAAATACTTGTACAGCTCCTTGGGCTTCTCTATATTCAGAGCATGCCCTACGTTCTTAATGACGAATAGTTGCGCCTTATCTCCCAGATGCCTATATAGCAGCAAGAAGAATGAAATCCATTTATTAAACCAAGAGGCAAGTGGAAATACAGAAGGCAATTTCGCATGTTATGTAGATAGGAGGATTAAGATTAATTCATTTCAGTATTATTCCTTCTTCCTACAACCTTAGGGTATATAAGAAGGAACTGGTTCTTTTCTCTGTGTTTTTTTTTTTTTTTTAACATAAGAAGGGACTGGTTCATTTGTATGAAAACTGTAACTTCCACATAATCATGTCCCTAAATTCAAGTAAAGTAGTCTATGACAGATAAAATGTGATTTAATAGGGAACTTAGATGGCTTCACTTTACCGTTTCAGTCTGTATGCTAATTCTATTGGAAATACCAGGTCCTTTTCTCCCCAGATAATGTATGTAGGCTGCAGAAGTGGAAAGTCAATGCCTTAAAGATGTTACGAACCAAGAGCAAGACTTGCAAAATGGGTGTGAGCAACCCAGACAAAACAGAGCCAAAATGGAACCTGGGTAATCTTAGGAAGATCAGATAGTTTTCTGTTCTTGTGCAGTGTATAGATTAGTTCTTTCCTCTCTTGGCGATTTTCTGTGCACATCACCTGCCAGCAGACAAGTTTTTGTGAATAAACAAAGCCATGGTTACAATATTTACAAAACTGGATACACTATGTATTAGTAATCACAGTTTATCTTCAGTTTAAGAAACAAATGGGAAAAAGAGATAAAGATCTAAAAGTCAAAAAATAAATCAGATAACACAACTAGTGAGCTCTCACACAAGCTTTGTCAAGCAATCAGGTGATTAAGAACATTCATTACAGGGTTTTGTTTGATAACAGTTATATTGCACAGCAGAGATAAGATTCATTTTCTTTTTCATTCAATATGTCTTCATCCTCCATGATTCTTCCTTTCATTGTTTTTCTAATTTTCCTATACAAGAGCAAAGTGATTCATTGGCATCAAAACAGATATCAACTTGACATTTTCAATATTTACTTTACAGGACTCCATTGAGGATTTCTCCAGACAACCTTCCGTCTCTCTATTGCCCACTGTAGAACTATACAAAATTTTCCAAACTATTCAGTAAAATCTAAGATCACAAAGAATGTATCAAGACATCTATTATAGAGCATCATAAAAGGGTACTGTTATGAAGAGAGAAGAAAATATAAATCTTGTAGTTGTTAGCGTGTGATGAAGACCATATAATTACTAAAAAGGACTGCATCTAGGTAATAATCAAAGCTTCACGGTCTTATAAACAGGCCTTGAGCAAAATTTCCTATTCGTGTTATTTGGCTTAAACAGAGCAAAAATTGATCATATTCCACCAGATCAATCTATGAAGCAATACCAAAGTCCGATCCTCCTCCAATTTAGCTCATCTTCAATGTAAATATACAAATTCTCCAACAATTGAAACCAGTTCAGAACAAAATTCAAGCAACCCTCATCAACAGAACAAAAATAAGGAACACAGTTATACCAAGGCAACCATAGGGAGAAAAATCAGGCTCCATGAAAGGAACCATAATCACTTACATCAATGTAATCGTTGAGAAAACATGAAGGCAAAACTTTAATAGGCTTCGCAAACGTCATCTGAATAAGCCTCTTCATATTCGCCGGTGTCTGTGGCAGCAAAATACTCGCAGCCTCGTCCACACTTTTCACCTGAAACATCCCTTCATCCATATCTTTCTCTTCGAAGGCCACTCCCGCACAACACAGCACCACCTTATCCACCTTCTCTGGAAATTGTGCCGCCATGCTATAGGCCACAAAGCCACCGTAGCTCACGCCGACCACGTTCATTTTCCTCACACCGTGAGCTTCCATGAGGCTCATCACGCACCGGGCCTGGAACGATTCGGACCTATCGGGTCGGGTCGTGAAGGAATCACCGAAAAAAACCAAATCCGGAACGTAAACATTGAAACGACGGATTAGTGGAGAAACGAAGTCGTTCCACTGCCACATTGCGTTGGCTCCGATCCCGTGGAGGAGAAGCAGAGTAGGTTTTGACTCTTTGTGCGTTCCGGGAACCCAGCAATGCATGATCGTACCGTCGCCGAGATCGGCGGTGACCGATTTGAGGCCGGCGCTGGAGAAGGAGTAACGGTAGCACCGGTCACGCGAGGCTGTGAAGCTGCAACATCCCGCCATGATTCCTAACTCTCTTCCTTCAAGAAATTACTATTGGAGCTAAATTTTTTTCAGAACAAGAGGAGAATATATAGTGTCCGATGAGGACGATGATGAATAATAGGCCGCTTTTGGAAGAATCAGTGAAGCTCAGTGTTCAGGGTCCAAAACTTCCGACGCAGTGTCATTGACTGCGGGTAGAAGGTTAGCAGAGCTACTACGTTTGGCCTTTTTTTTTTCCTTTCCATGTCTTTTTTTTCTTTTGTTTGTGTATATATAATTATGTGAAGGTCAAAAAAAGCGTATGCTCAAAATTTTTAGCATTTTTTTTAGCTGTATTTGGTTTTATATATAAAATATTTTTAATATTTTTTATATAAACAAAAAAAATTAATTCATATTAATTCCTTGATGAAATATAATAATTTTTTAATTATATCCCTATTTAATATATATAATATTAAATAAAAATAAAGCCAACATAATAAATAAAAGGTAAAATTGTACATTAATATTAAAGTTTTTAATAAGTTGACTTATAAATATGATTAAAACAAATCTTCTCTCTATCCTATGTATAGAACTAGATAAGTGCATAATATATTATACTTTATCTGGTTTTAATTATAAGTGCAAGTTGATTTTTTTTAGAGAAAGTTTGTAATTAGCTTTTTCAGGATTCTCTTAAAAAGTCAAAGAGTTCTTATAATTAATACCGGAAGTATATTAATATTAGGATTATACTTACATCAAGTTCCTTATGTCCATTTCGTTAGGTTTTTCAATCACATATTATCATATGTCATATTTATTATATTTGAGTTCATAATTAAATGATACTCCCTCCGGTTCTAATTATAAAGGCCCGTTGATTTTTTAAAATAATTTTAATAATTATATTACTTTAAGATATTAAAATTTATATTTTTTCGCTTAAATTATGTTATTTGACTTATAAATTAATATATAATGTAATAAAATAAAATATGTATTATGATTAAGTAATATAATTAGTTTTTTTAAAATTTTTCTAAAATTCTCTGAAAAAGTCAACAAACCTTGTAATTAGGACTGAAAGGAGTAATTTAATTCTATGCATAATTGTATTTTCTATCGCAGCCACTGCGAACCTATTATGTACATGTGGGCAACTCCATTGTCATTCAGTCAAAGATGAACTTCTTAACCACCTCAACAAGGTAGGCCCGTCTTTGTCATTCAGTAGTTCACCAACATTTAGCCTATTACAATTGTGCCACTCTACCTCAACAAGCTCCTCAAATACATCTTTCCCGCAGTTTGGAATCATCTAGTAAGTCAGGTAGTTGCAAAACAAAGTAAATGCTTTCTATGTACAAGAAAGGGGTCTATATATTATGAACACGGTTAGTTCAAGGTCATTACGGTCTTTACACAGCTTTCCCACTCAATTTTGGTGGGAACGAATTTTCATTCAAAGTCTTCAAATTCCCTTCCGAAGGGAAACCAAATTCTGGTCCAGAGTTGCTAGCCAAACCATGGAAAGGCGGAATTTTGAAATTTTTAGTTTTTGTCCCCAAATTTTCTACGATCCAAACAGGCTGTTAGAGAGAGGCATAATTATTATGTTTTCTATAAGGAGGACCCAAAATCAGTAAAAACACTATTAGCGAATTGTTTAAATCAATCCGGTATAGCTAAAGTATGCCCCTAAAAAATTACCCTCTAATTTAAACTATACTCCATTTGGTCCAATCTATGAGCAACTTCTTTTGTGGTTCAATCTTAATGTAAATAATTTGTTTAACACAATTTAAACATTCTTTCTTTGTTACCCTAATATTCTATCAGCTACATATCTTTATATTAATGAACCATTAATTCTCTGTATTCAACCATTAATTACCCAATCTCTTTCATATGTTATACTTGTTATCTCTTTTTTTTTTTTACTTATTCTCTTTCCTATTTTTTTTTTCATTGTTGTCAAACTTAAAGGCTAACTCTTTGAGTTTACTATTTTTTATGTTTTCGTCAAGTCAGTTTTTGTTTAAACCCATGTTAGCCATAAATTTGGTTCAACTCAAAAATTTACACATTGAGTTTACCACTTTTACTTTAACAAACCATATCAACTCAGCTCTTAAACTCATATTGTTTTGTCCATTTTAATAATGTTCAATGATTTTATAAATAAACTTTATAAATTTTTTTTATTGGATTTGATAAATTATAAATGTTTTGACATCTGATAAATTATAAATGTTAATATATTTAATTCTTGCTATTCATATTTAAATTATATTTTTGTCATTTTTTTATTTTATTATAGACTTTTAACTTATATTTATTAATAATCGTACTCTTATGTGTTCACTATCCGAATTTACATTCTTACTACGAATTTACTTAACTCGTGAATTTAATAATCTTACCCTTTTCATAAATATAGATATATTTAGAAAAGGATATAACATTTTTTACACATTTATTGTTTTTAACCAATTTTAATTGCCAATTCGTTTAGTGCAATCAACAACAAAAAAGTTGCTTATAAAAGGATTGAAGGGAGTAAGAACTAACTTTGTGAAGGTAGCAGGTTTTTTTTTTAAAAAAAATATAAGATGCACTTTGTTTTGGGAAAATCTTTTTAAAAGATAGTTCAATAATTTTAATTTAATGGCCTTATTTGATTTTCGCTTTGATAATTGTCTCTCTCTTCCATCCACCATTTCCTCCAAGGCTTACTTGCCGGTTACGATCACATCTCACCTTCTTCCTCCTCCTCCTCCCAATAAAACAAGAAAAGTAAAATGGGATCTGAACCCGAATGGCAAGAGAAGATAATTTATTTTCTTGTCCAGATGAATTGGATTCTTCCAATCATTTTTTTAATTAACGGTAGTTCATCAAATCAGACACCTATATCACTAAAATATTCAAGGCATAGCAATATTGCTAAGCAAAAAATGAGTGAAAGAGAATTTGTAATGATGGTAAAAGAAAACCCGTTGTGCATCAAACAGATCCATTATCAGTCAACAAAAGATGCTCTTGAGAAGAAGTGCGAGATGTGAAGAGTTCATAAGCAAATGGTGGATGGGAAGAGAAAGGTAGCAATCTTAGAGATAATCAAAACAAGGGTACTACAGTAAAATTATCAAATTTTAAAATCCTATTTTAGGTCATATGACTTGATTTAAGATATGTTGAGTACAATGACTTAACTTAAAATTTGAGTAATTGAAATATTTTATAGGATTTTCGCTTTTGTTTTTGTCTCATAATTTAATACATTTTTTTAATTTTACCCCCAATTAATATTATATAAGGTTAAAGTGGAATTCACCCCTAATATTTTTTATAGGTTGAAATTTTAGTCTTACCGTATTTTTTAGCTTAATTTCACTCTTAGCGTTATTGAATTATTATAATTGGTATCCCCCATTGACAAAATATTAGATTGACCATTAAATAAATATGTTTGATTATGATAAAGCTACGTGTCACTTACAATATATGCTTCTCATTTCTCTCCAACCTGCCATCACTTTCTTCCAACCCCTCACATTTAATTTCATATCGATCTCCTTCTCTATTATTCTATATTCTTCTCATCTCCATTATACTATTGCATTTTAATCTCTACACCAACCAACCAAATTCCTTCAATTTTCTTTTTCTCTACACCAACCAAAATTCCTATGCCTATGATATGACTCGGACGATTCTGACATGTACTCTTCCTCTTCTTCCGTCGACTGCACGTCATCACCCCCTCCACATACGTGTTTAACTCAGGATGAGGATGAGGATGAAGATAGGTGTGGGGTGGCTGCGACGGGACGGTGAACGACGGTACGTCGCTCCATCTCCAACTTAAAGATTCTGCTGCTCCTAAAGGTTATGTTATGAATATGATCCTTCATGCTCAGGTCAAAGTATTGCAATGCCGATGTCGAATCAAATTTACGGGAGGGAGCCTGCCTGAAAATCCTCCATCCCGCTCATAAGGTTGAAAAAACCACTCATGCTGCTCTAGTGTTGGACTTCAAATTGAAACCATGGTACCGTTTATTGCAAAAATTAGTTATATTTTGTATATGTTTATTGCATTTAACTTTTTTTAACTAACTTTTTGAATTGTCTAATCTAACTCTTTCGTGCTTATATTTTCAACCTTACTTAACACCACTCTAATCTTTTTTATAAGTAACTTTTTAAAAAAAAAATTATTTTAAAATATATGTAATTATAGGGTAATAAATGAACTTTTAATAATTTTATTTATGTTGAATTATAATAATAAATTAACTAATGTGGGAAAAAGATGAGAGAGATGTAAATACACAGATATAAGGGAAAAAGATAAATAAATACCTCATAAATATAAAAAAAAACCTTATAAGATGACTCAAATTTGGTAAATAATAAATAAATGACAGAAAATATGTCAGTTTTAGTCATTCTCTGTTGAGTTTTGGTCAGAGTCCCTCATTTTTCATTTACTAAATTTAAATAATCTTTAAGAGTTTTTAATATTTAGAGGGTACTTTTTTTTCTATATAAAAAGAAAGTAAGAGAAGATGTGCATTTTACTTAATGTTTTTTTTTTAAATTTTG
>JBAGKO010000011.1:6806694-6825412 GCA_037177275.1 Acacia concinna
GCACACCCCCTCTGTCCGAAATCCTTGTATATATATATATTTTCTTTCCACAAATCAATCCACCTCTTTCCCTTGACCTAGTTCCCTAATATAAAAATAAAATCAATTACATATGTAATATCTAAACTTTCAAAAATAAAACAATTAAGATCAATTATAAAATATATGATTATTTTTATCTTATTAAACTTAATTTATTACAAATACAATTAATCATAATCACTCACAATATAATTAAATCTAAAATTTATGAATAATTGTTTAAATATAAAAAAAAATCTTATAAAAATATAGTTTAATCACATCCATAAGCAATAAGCGAACTTCGAAGTTGTCAATACACTGATACTGATAAAAATACGATGATATGCATAATAACAGTAAAATATAAAATAAAAAACGTGAGCACAGTGCTAGCACAATTACTATATTGCAACAAAACTACAAGCGTATGATTGTAATTATGCCCAGCCCAATGTGTGCTGTGTGCGTGCTTTTTTTAAGGGATTTGAAAATAGGTTACAGCACGCGACAGTCACGTGCGTGATTGAAACTGAAAATTCGAAGGCGGATTCAATCTCTCAAATTTAACCCAAATTGAGAGGAACCCGCCAAATCCAAGTTTGGCTCTCATAATGCACGCTACGCAAAATAGGAAATAGAATCAGAATTGGCTGAGGAGATCGATGGCACAGTGTCGTTAGTATTTTACGGAAGAAACTGTCGTCAATACTCACATTTTCTCCGCTCCCTTACTTTTAGTACGGAAAAAAATTAGTAAAACCCTAACTTATTTTGTTATCTCCGAAAACCCCCAATAACTGTCATAAACCTGCTTTCTGTCGCTTCAATCCGTCTATTTCGAGGGCTTCGATGGAGTGAAGCCGCGGAGACCGGTGGAGGGCCATCGAAGATCCAGAAAAAGAGAACCAAGTTCAGTATCGATGGCATCTGCGGACAAAGAGCTCGAAGAGCGGCTCCTTGAAGCTGGAAGTAGGCTCGTAGATCCTCCGTCTTCTGTCGACGAGCTCCTGCCCCTTCTTGATGTAAGCATGGTCTTTTGTTTCCTCTCAATTTCTGTTTTTCCCTGCTAGTTGAAGTCTTACTCGCGTTCTGGGGTTCTTGTTTTCGTTAACCTGTCCGTTTATCGAGATGTTGGGTGTTTTTGGTAGCAGGGCTTCTCATGTATCGCAATTTAGGTATCTGGGTTCCGGTGTTTTTGTTAATCCACTTAAGATCAAGGGAATTTTTTCCCGTTGTATTCCTTTGGTTTCTATATGGGTTCCATTTTAATAGATGCTATCGGATAATGAATCACTCCTATCAGCTTACCTGGTATTAATACCTGTATAAAGCACATGAGTTAGTGGAGTGTTAAATTGTAAACAAGCACATGAAACTGTTTAGTTTCTGACGTTTTAATGCTCCTTCCACTTCTTTTCAGCCAACTCCGTTTGGCGATCCATGCTTGGGAGAAACGTTACATACTTATATTATGTACAGAGCTTATTAGCGTCAACGTTTTTAGATACATGCGTTGATAATTTATATATATATATATAATTCTTCCACGCACCTAAAATTTTATTGTGTTTTTACTTTTTCTATCAACAATATGCTGGGATATGTACTTCATATCTTGCTGTTTAACGAATTACAAATATTTTCAATGCGAGCATGTATTGGCTGGGTCAGTAGTGTAAGATGCTCAAATCGAACTGGGTGCTGGCATTGAGTTTTTTCAGTTTGTGCTTAGATTGCCAGGCTCCTAATGCCCAGCATGTGTCATGCTCATTTGTATTTACAAAGAGCAGCCGAACTTATTGAGACACTGGGGGTATAAATTTAAGGGGTTGCTGACAATGATCTCTGGGTTTGTATCTTTTGTAGAGAAAAAGTGGGTGGTCTCCTGGGATGATGCTCGGACTCCTAAATTTTATATTGCTATTTTAAATTTAAGTGTTAAATTCAATTAGACGTACTATAGTGATTAAGCTGGCATGATTTATGCTCTAAATTTTACCAGCATTCTTAGGTTATCATATGCATATAAATATGTATTTTTTCAGTATATTGTTGTCTAGATGAACTATATTAAGTATGATGATATGTTTTTCATATGCATTATACACAGTAGGTTGTTCCACCATATGTGATTGTGCTCCTTACTAAAGCATTTGAGAACTGTTTTGCTACTATTACACTATGTCCTACTTATTGTTATGCCTTTATTCCCAAAATTTTCATGAGGGGCCAAGTTAGAGGAGACATTTCCACAAGCTCATGTATTATTATTGTTTTTGCATTGAAATTGTAGCAAATTGAGAGTTACCTATCAAGGGTTGAACAATCTCCAACAGAATCTATGCAAAACACACTCTCACCGTCACTGAAAGGATTGATCGCCGATGAACTTTTGAGGCATTCAGATGAGGATGTGAAAGTAGCGGTAGCCTCTTGCATCTCTGAAATAACAAGGATAACTGCACCTGATGCTCCTTATGACGATGATCAAATGAAGGTGTGCTCAATATTTTCTCTGCTATAAATTTGATTGATCTGGCTCTTATTTTGTATCTATTATCTTGACTAAGAAAGTTTTAACACTGTAATTACTTGCAGGAGGTGTTTCAAATAATTGTATCTTCATTTGAAAATCTACATGATACATCAAGCCGATCATATGCTAAGAGAACGTCCATTATTGAAACTGTTGCAAAGGTCAGATCGTGTGTGGTAATGCTAGATCTTGACTGTGACTCCCTGATTGTAGAGATGTTTCAGCATTTCTTCAAGGCTGTTAGGTAAGATCTGTTGAGTATGAATCCACTGTAAAGACAGCATCTTATTCTTGGCATTGTTTATTCATTCTTTATTCTTTACCATATATTATCTTAAAAGCTTTAGCTTGAGAATGCTGTGAATACTAATGTACTAGAATTTGTTGCAATTATAATATTATTTTGTATGTTCTGTTGAGCTGTCCTGCATAATGGGTGAAGATTTTGGTGTCTGCTATATTAATATGGATGCTTTGGCTAATTTCAAGGTGATTAAATGTGAATGGCAGATGGAGATCCGTGTAATTGATTTAATCACTATCCCTTGAATGTTATCTATTGGACTTGACTAATTCATTTATGTAATGATAAAGATGTAAATCACTGAATCTCCTCTTCCTTATATATGAATAACCAAAGAAACAAAACATGCGCCAGAAAATGAAATCCAACTAGTTCAAGGTGATGCTTCATTTTGTTCTGCTGACTGTTGTGTCACTATGAGTTCCTCTGGCTTCTGATACTTTTCATCTTTCAATAAACTCTTTGTTGACAGGTGTTGACTATTGGTAGTTATATTGTTTGCACAGTAGATTATTAGAGCTAAAAGCCCGCTGGTTTATCAGTTACTATGTTAATTTGGAAGGTTATATAAATTTTCAGTTCTCAAAAGTTCTGATTTTCTCTGTTTTTTTGGTTGAAATTTGTTCCTGCTGGCACATGATTAAGGTGAAATACTGAAATGTTTCATTAGGTCATACAGATGCTCACATTCTTTTTTAATGTCTATTTCTTTACTGATATATTTTATATGATTATAGCTTTTTTTCTTATCTTCCGTATGTCTTTATCTTGTTACAAATATCATATATGTATGGACATGGTACTAACGAGCTCCGTGTCAAACTTCAGGGGACATCATCCGGAAAATGTTTTATCTTCCATTGAGACTATTATGAGCCTTGTTATAGAGGAAAGTGAAGATATATCTATGGGCCTGCTTTCTCCAATCTTAGCCAGTGTGAAGGAAAACAATGAGGTTTAAGTTGATCATTTTGATTTTATTTGTTTTCTGGTATTATGATTATTCAATGAACCTTGCTTTCATTGCTGGGATCTAAACCATTATCATTATGATTTAGGAATTTTCATCAAACGCTGAAAAGTTGGGGGAGAGAGTCCTGGCAAGGTGTGCAACAAAGCTTAAACCATACTTAATGGAAGCAGTGAAGACTTTGGGCATTTCCTTAGATGATTATAGTAAGGTGCTGGCTTCTGTCTGTCAAGAGGCATCTGGCAGCTTGGAGCAAAATGATGCATGTGCTTCCAGTGAGAATGTGGTAACCTTCCATCGGTCTCAAGTTGACTAATGTGTGAACATGAATTCTTTTCCATGATGAAAGCTTTTAAGTGATTTCCGTCTGGTTTTATTATATCATCTCTCCAGGAAGATGAGGGAAAGCCAGAAAAGGCAACGTTGAATGAGTCAATACAGGTACTTATTTATACATACATGCTTCTGCTTTACTTTTTGGCTCTGTATTTCTTCCTCTAGCATATTTCAATTATGACTGAGGATTGCAACACGTTAACTCTATTTTGATCAGGTGACTAAAGAGGATGCCAAAAAAGCTACCCCTCCTCAACAAGCAACTGTTGTTGATGGTCGGTCTTCTAAGCTTGTCATGAGCAATGGCATTGTGCGGTCCAGTGAAGATGACTTGTTGGAAGATCCAAAGTCCCTGAAGAAGCAAGATGTAAATAATTCTGAAAACTCTACAGGTGTGAATCTACCACGTAATGAGGATCCTGATAATGTCAGCACCAAAAAAGTTGACCATACAGAACAAAAGCCAGCACAAGCCACCAAGAGGAGAAGAAAGCAACATCGTTCTACAAAATTGGCAGAACCTTCTGAGGATCCTGATAATGTCAGCACCAAAAAAGTTGACCATACAGAACAAAAGCCAGCACATGCCACCAAGAGGAGAAGAAAGCAACATCGTTCTACAAAATTGGCAGAACCTTCTGAGGGTTCAGTTGAGAAAATGATTGATTCTACTGAGGTTGCAGGACCTTCAGAGAATGACAAGGAGAGTCAAGCTAAGATTTCATTAGGGAAGGTAGGAATTAATGAGTCGGAAGTTGTGGCTTCTCCTTCTCCAAGTGAAAGCCATCCTGATGAAATTCGTTCCAAAAAACCTGGAAGAGCAAGTAAGAGAGGAAGGCCTGCCAAAGAAGTGTTGATTTCCTCTGAGGATGTTACCAAGAAGTCATCAGAAGTTACAAGTGATTCAGATGCAAAACCTACCAAGAGAGGAAGGCCTGCCAAAGAAGTAGTAATTTCCTCTGAGGATGTTACAAAAAAGTTGTCAGAAGTAACAAGTGATTCAGATGCAAAACCTACTAAGCGATCTGCCAAGAAGGTGCCTGGTAGGAGCTCTGATGGGAAAAAATCTAATGCAGTAGATTCAGTTGAAAAATCAAGTGGGAGTATTAGTGATTCAGAGGGCAAAAGGCGGTCAGCTAAGACAGAAGATGGGACCAATAAGAGTGTTGGATCCTCTTCAAGGAGCCTGAAGGGAAATAAAAGAAAGCAGGGCAAAGTCTCTGACTTGGATGTAGTAAAATCTGCCAAAGATGAAGAAAAGGTAATTCTAGAGCTTGCTGTTGATAGCATGTTTCTTTGATATTTTCTGGCTTATTATCACAGTATAATCTAGAGTTTGCTCTTTTTCAGTCAATTGATTTAGGAATTGTCTTGATATTATCTAGGAAACAGTTTCTTCGCCAAAGTCAGGTACAAGATTGATTAAAGATGAGCAATGTCTAGAGAAAACGCTCAAGACCAATTTGAAGAGGAAAACTACTCCAGGTTCAGGAAAAGAAAATGTATGATCCCCTGTTTCATTTTTTTAATCTTTCAATTACAAAATGTTACTTCATGATGTCATGATGTATTCATTTGGGTACTTTAGCCATAGGCATCTGTTCTGCAGCTATCTTATTTGTATGCTATTCCTTTGCTATTATGTTACCTACTTTTGACCAATTTAAATGGGCAATAGCTAATGTGAAGTATCAATATTTGATGCTCTGTCTCCCTTTTATCTCTTCTACTCTTTTATCCTTATGTATGCTGGCTTATCTTGTTAGGAGTTATAATTGTTTTTTTAGTTCAAAGCATGTGGAATTCCTTCTATTTATGCTCAATCCAGAAGTTGATTTTTCTTCCCAGCTTGATTGATAATTATCTAAATGCTTTCTCAGAAGTCTGATATGAAGGTATATGGTGAAAATCTTGTTGGTTCACGGGTTAAAGTTTGGTGGCCAGATGATCATGAGTAAGTACTTGGCTCTTCTTTTATAGCAGTGGAAATTTTGATAAGGCAAAGTGTGTTGTATGCTACTTTCTATTGAATTTTTGCCTAGTAGTTTGCATAAATAGTTGTTTGTATCTGTCTATATCAATGCTGGATTAATCACCTAATTTTGACTCCTCTACCAGTTATGTCATTTTATTTCTATACTCTGTATGTATCAATTAGGTCACAGGCGTTGAAGGTGACAAACCAGTTTGCTCAATAGATATATTCTTCTCAAAGATTTCTCTTTCTAGTTTATTTTGCCTGTCTTTCCTTAAATGGCTCAGATACAAAGTTGGAAATTGGAATATACTTGTTGCAAGTACACGTGTTTGCATTTTAATGTATTATACTTATTTTTGGCCTTCCATCTACTGTATACTTTGGTATGAGGAGGGAGAGAATATGAATTTATACTGAAGAACTGTCCTCTTTGGTGGGTTTTGGTTAAATTGTAAGCGTATACTACTTAATATGCCTTCTTTTTGTTTCAATTAAGACATATGAAACTGTTGCATAACAATAAGGGGAAAGGTATGAGAAGAGAGGAAAGAGATATAAAAGAGGAACAGACGATAGTGAGAAACACAGGGAGCCTAGTCTATTATTCCAAACCATAATTACAATTATTCCTAGCCACCTATTTATAGTCTTTAGCTAGTAACGGTAATCCCTTCTACTTAACCCCCAACTAAGTCCTATTTATCATATTTATATATCATAAACCTATTTTATTGACAGAAATTGGACCTTTTGTAGGTTTTACACCGGTACCGTTGAGTCCTTTGATTCTGCCAAAAAGAAGCACAAGGTGACTTGCAAGTTACAGAGCAACACACTGGCACTCCTTTTATCTTGCAGAAAAGTTTTTTTCTTTATTTTTTTTAAACTAATAATAAACTGACCCTTTCTTCACTGTTAACCATGAAAAGCAAAACTCATGGTGGTTTTTCTTTTATATACTTTTCTGACACTGGTTTGCTTTTTAAATTAGGTTGCATATGATGATGGTGATGTTGAAATATTAAATCTTAGAAAGGAAAAATGGGAGCCTGTTCAGGTTGACTACGAATCTTATGTTGTTGTCTGTCCTGTTTGTTGTTTAAACTTTTTTGACATCTAACTTGATGCCTCTTGTTTTTATTAACAGGAAGGAGATGGTCATGCGAGCCTTGATGTTTCATCTGATATGTATGTTTTATGTTATTATTGTTGTTTATTAAAGCATCTTATGTTTGCAAATATTGCCTTATCTCGTGCATGGTGCTGTTCTCTCTCAGAATGCGTGCCAGCTGTATGTCCCCAGAGTTGATGGTATTGCTGGTCAGGGTGGAGCTTCCCTGCCAAGCGTCATCAATTAGTTTTCTCACCCCTATCCCCTTTCTCCGTTGCAAGGGGGAAATTTCTCCCGACATAAAAAAAAAAAAACACAATTAAGGAATACTCATAAAATTCCTATTCTCCTTGATATCATACCCTTTGATAATTCTTAATATCTTAGATTTATCCTCTACGATATAATATCTAAAACTAACCTTGGATATTATTAATGAGCCAACAACAAAACATGAATACTGAGTATAATCCTTGTTCCATTCCTAAATTGCCTAAGGTAGATTTTCTCGCCCATCTTCATTCCTCAAATTCTGAGCTGAATATTTTCAGTCGTGTTTAAAAATTTACACGTGGTTTTGTCCATACCATGGGATAAATTCAATTGGATTTGTTCCATTCCGTTGACTTTGGTGATTCCTGATGTTATTGTAGCAGAAATGCATGGTGTGTTTTTCTGGGACCTCATTCTCATTCTATTTATCTTTCTATTATTATATATAGGCCCTCCAATAAGAGAAGGAAAAAAAGTGCCGGTCAATCAACCAAGGGAGGAAATACAGATCCTCTTGCCAAGAGGTGTGGAAATCATAAATTAATTTCTTTGTTGTCCATTATTTGATATTTAAATTCTGATTTCTAAATTTGGCAGTGGAGGAGCTGCATCAAGCAAATCGAAGGGTGAATCCACAAAGTCTGGCCATAAGTCGAAAGATGACAGCAAATCTAAAGATTCCAAGAGTATTGGCAAATCAAAGGATGGCATTGGTAGAAAATCAAAGGATCATGTTTCGAGAAGTGGT
The DNA here is from genome assembly GCA_037177275.1 of Acacia concinna. Classification (NCBI taxonomy): domain Eukaryota; kingdom Viridiplantae; phylum Streptophyta; class Magnoliopsida; order Fabales; family Fabaceae; genus Acacia; species Acacia concinna. The sequence continues at coordinate 6,814,975 of JBAGKO010000011.1, forward strand.
TCTAATAAATCTGCTGATGCTGCACGAGTGGTGACTGAATCCAATGACATTGACACTCCCAAGATCAGCAAATCAAAGAACGATGATATTAGCAAGCCAAAAGTTTCTTCCAAGACCAAGCAAGAAACCCCGAAAAAATCCAAGAAAGAAACATTAAGTACTCCTGCTTCTAAGGGGAGACCCCCCAAAAGTGGGGGGAAATCGAATGTTAATGCCTCTGGCAAGGTCAAATCTGGTTCATTAAAGGAAAAAGATGCTAAGAATGAGTTCTCAGTAGATTCAACAGAAAAGGCAAAAGACACGAAGGGTAAGGCATCTAGTTCATCCAAGGCGCAAGGAAGCGCTTCCAAGGCTGGAAAGAAGCGTCTAAGAGGCTAGAAATGGATAGTTCTTCGTTGCCGTTTGATTGGCTTTTGTTCTTTGGTTTGGGCTCCGTAATTCAATTTAGCCTTTGTATTTACTCCGTTAGGCATTTATTTATCATTGTAAATTACTTATTCCCACAATGTTGCTAGCATTGTTATCTATAGTTAGGTTAGTTTGGTGGTGGTAGGAGTTAGCATTTATCAATTTTTGTCTCCTTTTTTCTAGGAAGACGTAATTTGGAGGCAATTATCCGATGTGTTTGCAAGTAACCTAACAAGTACTTTTGCTTATATGACGAGTTGACTAACTTTTTACTATTTGTCAGCGAGCAGCCCCGCATGTCTGCGTCCATGTTGGTATATATTATCATACTATTTGATATCTTGAGCTGCTCTTAAAGTCCCATGTTCTCCGGTTGTTTAGGTCGGGATATTTTTATTTTTCAGTCTGTCACCGAAGTGGAAAATTGACTTGTATCGGAATAATACGTTCGTGGAAAGTGCCAAGGTAAATCAATAAATGAAAGTATTTAGATTGGATTTTCGTACAGGAGGTAAGTTAATGGGTGAGTGGGCCTTGTCGGTCCATTTTCCTTGCGGATTATTGATGAGGCCTGTGACTTTCAACAGATATAGGGGAACTTGGCCCAAAAAGAATGTGTTCTGGACAAAATTACTATGCAATGAAGTTTGTTCTTCCAAATGGTAGTTTATTTTTGAGAAAATTTTACATAAATACCATTTAAATTTATGAAACCTAAAAAAATCTGTTAACATTTATAAAAGACAATAAAGTGACAAAGGTCAAATTATGATTTTGAAATGTTGATACATTTTCCATAGTGCCCCTTAGTTTTATTATTATTATTTTTTAAAACCCTCACTGACCAATGGGCCGCCACCCTGTGACACCCTTAGACCGCTGACTAGAGCTCCAACAAGGGTGAGGGTGCAGGTTACTTTTGTTTTTGTTGGGAGAGGGTTTTGTTCTCCCAAAAAATTGTAGCTAAGTTGGTTTGATTACAAAGAGGCATGGTGGCCAAATAAAACCTCTCCAACATACACACACACACACTGAAATAAATATATGTAGAGTAAAAATAAAGGCTTGAGTATTAGTTGAATGAGTAATAGAAATAGCTAAATTTGTAATGGTATTGATTAAATTTGTAATGACATTTACTAGAGGAGTATTGGTATTGACTTACTCGTTTGAATTAATTTTTTAGAATAACTTTTATGATTTATGAGGTAAGTATGTGAAATGAATTTTGTCTTGGTTTACAAAAAATGACTTCTGAAATCATAGTTTGGGTTACCCAAACGCTTTTTATTAAAAGCAATGTCATTAACTGAAGATGTAATGATATTCACTAAATGAGCAATTACATTGACTAAATGGATAAAAGTGTTGACTAAAAATGTAAAACTGTAAATGTATCCACTTAATGGGTATCTACCTATGGTGAATACTATTACTTATTTAATCAATATCATTACACCTTCAGTCAATATTATTACTCATTTTGTCAATACTACTACATCTTAGGTCATTTTCATTATTTATTTATTCAATACTATTACTCCTAAAGGGAAGATAATTACTCATTCTGTTATCATCATTATGCCTCTAGTCATTTTTTTACACCTTTATTGAATATTATTACTCATTTAGTCGATGTCATTAAACCTTTAGATAATGTGATTACACTTTTAGTCAAAAGCATTACTTCTAACTCAATACCAATAAGCCTTTAATAAATGTTATTAGTCATTTAATCAATAATATTATGAATTTGGTCATTTATATTATTTATTTAGCCAACGTCATTACAAATTTAGTCAATATCATTATAAATATAGTTATTTCCATTACTCATTTAATCAATAACATCGTACCTTTATTTTTACTTTACATACATTTAATTGTGCATTATATGTTTAAAAGGCTTTGGTGGCTCAATGACGGCCATACCTCTTTGTAACTAAGGTGGGGGAACCGCCCTCACTGTCTTAGCTACATTTTTTTTTAAAATAAAAAGAATTAACCATCCCACAAAAAAAGAAAGAGGCCCACCTCCATCACCCTCACTAGAGCTCCCTTCGGCGATGGTGCTCCAACAAAGAGCCATTTTCTTAAAAGGGATTAAAAAACTGATGAGCAATTTAGTAAATATAAAACATTTTAAAATCTTAATTTTAATTATTGTCACCTCATTATCTTTACAAATTTTAACAGACTTTTTGGGTTTTCATTTATTCAAATCTATTCATGTGAAATTTTCCCTTTATTTTTTGAACTTATACTGTTCAGAACCCCTCACCATTGTAACAAGCCATAATTAAGTGCCGCATTACTATTGGTCCCAAAAAGTCAACTCCTTGAAGTGAGGGACTCTGATAAGAATGGGAAGCCCAATTGTTATTGGATTCTGGACAAGGACTATTATTCCATACTTTGATTTTTCGGCCAATAAAATTAAAATTCAATGCATTTTGTCATTTGTAATTTCTATATCTTTTAGGTGGACTAAGAGAAATGGGGGCGGAAACAAACCAAACCCAAGATCTATTGTCTACCCTAAGCTATTTATTAGGCTTCAATCTATTTTCATAAGGCCTGATGTATAAGACTATAGTTCTAGCCTATATAATTTTTTTAATTTATACTATTATATAAATATATATAATATCATCTAAATAATTTTATAAATTATTTATAAATATATCAATTTAACTTTAATCTTAAGTTTTTTATTTTGACTTTAATCATAAGTTTCACATCTAATTGTCATTACACTCAACCCTTACTTTTACATAAAAAAAATTCCCCTCTCTACCTTTATTCTTTTCAATCGCTTAGTAAAATTCAATTGTATATGGTGCTTATTATGTTCAGTCAATTTTAAAAAATATATCTCATTAGTCAACTAGTTATTAGTTTTCCTTATTTCTACTAGCTCTGACAATTGTTGTTACTATATATTATTTTTTTCCCTTTCTAAGCCTTTATATTATGAAAATATCGAATGTCACTAATAAAAAACATTGGATTAACAATGGAATTGTACAATTATGTCACAAAAAAAGACCATCACTAATTAATTAGAGATAGAATTCTATAGACAAGTCAATTTAGCGATAGAGACAAAATTCCATAGCCAATTTAATTTAGCGACAGAATTCCGTCACTAAATTCCGTCGTTAATCCACTATTTTTTTGTAGTGATGTGAAACTTTTAAAACACATTGCAAGATTGTAAATAAGTGTGAAAGGTTATATATATAAATTTAGAGGCATATATTGAAAAGGATAAATGATTTTTAAAAGTATATTTTTAAAGCAAACTTTTAAATAGGCTTCAAAATTTGTCAAACCTTTTAAATACCCAGGCCCAGGCCTAAAATGAGCCTATATAGAGGCTTAAGTCCAGGCTCAAACTTTGAAGCTAGACTTATTTAGATAAAGTTTAGAGACTAACCTATTTTCCATCCCTAAGGTTGAGTGGCTGCTTTATGAAGAATTTACTCAAAAATCAGCATAAAGCACAATGTTTCCTAGGATTTCATTTGACCATATTTTGAAAGATGATTCAAATCTTAAATACAGATTTTTTTTTTTTGGCCAGAAGAAAGGTAAATTAGTTGCTTGCAACTAGACCGTGATGCGAACAATACTCATTTTGGGATTTATATAAAATTATGGATATTAATTACGGATGGGGTAACGAATTTCCAAATCGTTTAAGGAAAGAGCAATTTCATGGATATATATTACTATCGTGGGTTACAAACTAGGATGTGATGATTATCAAAAGTACTTTATTTTCCTCTATGCTAAAAGTAGAAAAAATAAGAAAGTTGTATCTTTTGTGGATTGATAATGCTTTACAAATTATGACCCCCACAAGCAATTATCTAAAGTCCTGCTTTCTCTATATTCAATTCCAATAGCAGACACATGTACAGTAGCTGCCTTTAAACAACATGAACTTTCTTAAGATTTAATTTATATTTGATGGCAAATATATATATATGATTCCACCTTTCTTTTAATACATTATACCACTATAATTCGGGTATAAAGTATTTCACTCAATTTTCTTAATATTTAATACACTCCTAGTATTGTATTTTAAGCATTTAATATGTTAGAAATTGAATCCACCTCTCAGACTATAACCATAAAAATTATAAAATAGTAAATGACAGAAGAACTACACAAGTGAGTCATACAATTTAGATATAATGACATCAGAAGTAATCTGACCGAATATCAAACTGACTTAATATAATGTATTCACACACACATTACTTTGAAATATATAGAATAATATATGCATGATATAGAATCTCAAGGAATAGATCACACTACTAGGTTGAAGAATAAACCGATTAACTTATATATGGCACAATTTTGAGCTGAATAAAGTCTTCCATTATAAAAATGGATTTTCAGCTCAAATATTTAATAATCCAAGTTAAAAGAGACAGCTCACATACATACATAACCCTCAACTTTACTTTTCCCACTTCAATTCAATCCAACCCAAAACATGCGGAGAGGAAGAAAGTGTTTCTCTCAACCAACTAATACTAACATGACACTCGAATATTCATCATAACTTCCAACTTATATCTATTTCTGGAACGTGGGGTTTGGACTGGTTCGTTTTTTTTTAAATGATATAATATTAATAACCATTCGTATTTATAAACATCAATCTGATTTGGTTGTGGTTGGGTGAGGATAAAAGATGAGGCCTCGCCCGCAATAATATTATGTATAGTTTGGTTGGAAAGAGAGAGACCTTATTTTTGCTTTTGCTTTTCCATATTCACGGAGGTTGCTTAGGGTCGTTGGTTTCCTTTATGTTTGGTCAAACGTTGCTGCGAAAGTTATGTTACAAACATGTCACTTACCCAACAATTAAAAAAATAAAGAAAGAAAGTGAAGTTACATGTAAATGTTTATCTTTAACTTTAAATATATCAGAGGCTGCTAAAAAGAAAACAACACTTGAAGAGATATGGTCCATGGAGCAAAAGTTACTTTGCTTTTGTCCACACCTAAGGCTAAGCTGCACTGTCCCATATCTTCCCACTTTTTTGTTTTTTCCACAACTAATATTACAACTTGCAACCTCTATTCTTCATACATTTTTAATTCTTATCCTCATTCACAACAATTACAAATCTCTCCAATACACCCCAACCGTTTTTTTTAACCAACTGCAAAACACTCCAACTAACTTTTTGGCTATAAGATATCCAAATATACGCTTAGCTTGTAGAAGAGAAGCCTTTTTTTTTTGGGGTAACTAAGAGGAGCCAATAATACCGCACATATTATGCATATATAAGTATGAAAAATCAGTATGTTTAATTAACACATGTTTGGTTATATATAAATGTTAGATATCAACTCATTTTAATTGACATCACAAGCAGGAGCTTCTATATATTTCTTAAGTAAATTAATAATCGATGGTTTGATTCCAAACGCTGCATATAAAACAACTATTGTCAAAATGAGTTCAGTTTTCATGCAGATTATCATCTCCACATTAATTGAGGTTGTTCTTATATATAAAAGACAAAAAATAATTGTTAGTGGATGTGTGAGTGAGAAGGCACACACATGTAAATAGTACTATCTCTTTTGGCTCTAAATATAAGACTGAGATTAATTTTTTAGTGATATTAAAGAAGCTGATTATAAGATATTTTAATTTAATTTATTCGACTGGTAAACCGATATATAATATAATAATATACAAAATATGATATGATTTAATAATTTATTTAGCTTCCTTAACGTATGTAAAAAATATACCATGTTTTATATTTAGAGTCTGAGAGAATATATATAAATGCAGTCCATTGGTTAGAAAACACCTAAAACTTATACAACAAGAATTCAAATTTAAATAAATGTAGCATGCCTATATGTCAAAGATATGCATGCAAAGGTCAATAGCTTAAATTTTGTTATGAAAAGAGTGACAATGCACAAATACCAAAAAAATAATACTACCTTCAATTTTAATTATAAGGCCCATTTATTTTTTTTAGGAAATCATGAAAAAACTGATTTCATTATTTAATCATATCATATGTTAAATTTTATCATATTATATATTAGTTTATAAGTTAAACAACATAGTTAGAAGAAAAATAATAAATTTGAATGTTTTAAAGTAATGAAATTAATTTTCTTAAAATTCTTTAAATAAATATTAACAAAACTTTATAATTAAGATATATTAGTTACTTTGAATTTCTCAATATATGGATGTGTAGTATTGGGGATGTTGGAAAGGGTTTGGGCGTCGAAAAGAGTGATCAAAATGACGAGTGGCGTGAATTTTCTTAGTATAATAATAGGGTTTAATATGCATAATCGTTGTGATGGTTGGTGCCTTTTAGACTTTTAGTGCATATAAATTAAAAAATAGAGGCAGAAATGAAGAGGGTGGGTAGCGACAATTCAATATACTATATATATATATATATAATAGAGAACAGAAGGGGACAAAACACTGAATTATTATTTTTATAGTAATAAATTTGTGGGGATCATGTTGAGTGAGACTGCAGCGCAAACAACGGTACATGCAGCATCTATTGCAGATAATGCTGTGTCAGTTCTTGTCATTATTTTTTTTTTTTTTGAGAAATGACTATATGGTCTTAAGAAATCAATTTAATTACCTAAAAAAAAAATCTGATAACTAAGGTACAAAAAATCGGACCGGTTAAAGAACCGGTCACTATATGGGTTCAAGGTTCAACCGGGTTGAACTGGGGGTTGAACCAACCATATTAAAATATTATAATTTAGATGTTATTACTAAATAACCAAGTGACAAGTTGATAAATTATCATTTTATATGAATTATTAGGCTTAAGCAGTGTAACATGCTATGCAGAGTTAGCTATAGCATTCCTGCTAGCCGGTTAACGGGGCGGGGTCAGATGTTTTTGAAAAAATGAGAGATACTTTAAAAAAAAATGCTTTATTTCCATAAATTCTCGCTCAGTTTCATAAATAAATGAGAAGTATATTTTTTTTTCTTTTTTTCGTGTTTTTTTATAAAAACCGAACCGGCCGGTTTTCCCAGTCTGGACGGTTTGACCGGTCGTTGACCAGATCGAACCAGTCAACGGATATTAAACTGACCGGACCGGACCATTGGCTAATTCCCAGTCAAACCGGCCAGTCCGGTCTGATATTTTGAACCATGCTGATAACAACTGAAAAATGTGCAATGACATGCTTTAGGGTAACAGATGATAATATTCTAATGTTACTAACTTATCATTAAAATTTTTTGATGACTAAGTGCTCAAAGTTCACACGGAATTACAGGTAATGAATGGAATATAATGAAATGTAGTGAAACAATGATCACATAAATTTGTTTGATTTGTCATTGAGTAAAAATTATACATATGCATTTAGGTGTTTGGTTAGATTTCATCGAAGATAAAAATATATAAGAATAATATAGTAAGAAACAAATTTATCCTTATCTATATCTATATATGTATAATGTACATATTAGGTTATGATAATTTTGTTTAGTGTGGATGCTGGATTTATAGTAATTTTTTAATGTTGAATGGTTTAATAGTATGCAATGTGCATGTTGGGATTACCATAATTTTTAATATTTGATGGTAAGAATATTATTTAATGGGACATTTTAATATTTTTAATGATGGAACATATTTTTTTAATTTTTTTATTGAATAAATATTTTTTTAAAAAGTTATATAACTAATTAAGCTTTTAATATCTAGTGACAGTAATTATTCAATATTTAAAAACACTTATAGGTGGGCACTTTGGTCAAATTAAAAAAAATTATAAAGACAATAGTATTGTTTTCATTTGATTATAAGATGCATGCAATCATCTCTTATGCAATTGAACCAAACTGGCTATAAAAATACTAGGAAGAAATTTTTACTTTTTTTTTTTTAAGTTTTCTCATTAATGTTTCTTCCTCTATTTTTTTTTTCTATCCCAATATCTTGTTTCCATCCAAAATATAAGGTAAACACGAGTAGAATATCATTATTTCCCAACAGGAAAGCGGCAGAAAATTCTAAAAGAGCAGATATGGGGCTTGTTTGGTATGAGAAATAAGTCATTTATAAATGATTTATTGCGCAATACAAAAAAGACTCATATCACATATTTATTTTGTATTCTGTAGTAGGTCATTTATAAATCACTTATAAGTCATTTCAAACACATACGAACCATGTGGTAGTGGATCTACGTTGCACCGCGTTCCTTCAGTGGGTCCCATTGGCCGACCCCGCACTTTTAAAATAAATTGATTCGCGGGAATATAGTATCTATAAAAGGTCATTGAATGTACTCATTCTTTTCGAGAATCCATGAAAAGACCAAAATAATCCTCAATATCTTTGCTTATATTATTATTATTTGTTTGCATTACTATTAGATTTTGATAGTTTTCCAATCTTTGCATGTGTTTGGATAACCGATTCATTCACTGATTTGGATGTTTTGCTCCTCTCATTATCAGATTTGGGGACAAAAGAAAAAATTGATGTTTGGAAGTTCAATAGGTAAAATCGTACTGTCAGCCAAATCGTACACTTTGGCATAAGTACCATTTTTATGCTTTTGCATTCAATTGTTGTAATGAGATTTGGGACATTTTTTTTCTGTTATAATTTATTTCTTCAGGCTCTAATTATAAGAGTTAGTTGATTTTTAAAATAATTCTAAAAAAATTAATTATTTTATTTTAAAATATTAAAATATAGTTTTTTTTCAAACTCTTTTATCTGACTTATGAACTAATACATAATATAATAAAACACAATATGTGATATAATTTAGTACCTATTTTGCTTCCTTCACTTTTTTTAAAAAAATTAATTGTGTCTTATAATTAGGATCGGGGGTAGTATAAATATCATACTATATTTACATGTAATAAGACTCCTTCTATTCCTAATTATAAGACCCAGTTAATTTTTTTTGGAGAGATTAAGGAAGCTAAAAGAGTCAACTAGATCTTATAATTAGGACTAGAGGTGGTATAAATATCATACTATATTTACATATAATAAGACTCCCTTAGGTCCTAATTATAAGATCCAGTTGATTTTTTTAGAGAAATTAAGGAAGCCAAAAGAGTCAACTAGATCTTATAATTAAGATCGGAGGTAGTATAAATATCACAATATATTTAGATATATGTGTGTAATCTATAAAATATGAATCATGCCTTTTTCAGTAATTTCCCATCAAATGTTACTTTTACAAAATTTAAACCAAACAAGCTTTGCTTTTGCATAAATAACTTATAAGTAACTTCTGCAATCTTTATTCTAAATACAAATTAAATTACCCAATTTTACTTTGTGTGTATTTGGAGAGACGTTTAAAGGGCTTAATTGTGCTTATAGACGCATTTGCTTTTAGATTGGAGTAATGTAATGTTTGGACTGACGATTGATAAGATTGTATTTTATAATTAAATAGGTATAGATTTTGAGATATATTTGATTAGATTTATTAATATCATATCTATTTAATTATCTTTTATAGATTCTTTCCATCCTTGAATTAATTATAAGATAAAAATAATCTTTTATGCAGAATCTACTCATATATTCTATTTTGCAGGAAAAAGAACAAAAATTTAAAAACATAATAAAAGAGAATCAGGAGGAAGGAAATCATGATTACGTGAAGGATTGCTGCGCATAGATTGAATATCGTATAATATAATATATCGGATATTGGAGTCTGACCAAAAGAATTCGAAAGAGTGGCTGCAACAATATATGAATATATTGGCACGGTTTACGGAAAAGGAGATATCACGCAGCTAAAATCTGTTAACGCAAAGGCAATATATATATATTATCACGCGAGATATATTAGGGAGATTACGACGGAAAAATTAAGAAAGAGAGATCAGAATATCTATTATAAAAGGGAAAAGCACACTGCAGCGGAGAAAATCAGAATCACGGTGGCAGCGAGACACAGCGGAGATAAAGAAAGCGATTGGAGATAG
>JBAGKO010000011.1:6825512-6836036 GCA_037177275.1 Acacia concinna
AATCAATTTGTAGCGGTTAAAACCGCTACAAATTACACATTTTAACCGCTACAAATGTGTGTTTTTTTTGTAGTGTATTTTGATATGCATATACGTGTGTCGCACTATTTATCGACAGAGAAAAATTCATTAGCTCAACATTTTTGTAATTAAAATCATAAGTGATTGTGGCGTGAGCTTTAGTTCACATTATCATATTACTCTTTATGCCATAAATATATGAGGTAGATAACTAGTTGAGGTGCATATTAATTTTATCAAATACTCCTTTAATTATTTATATTGAAAACCACTCCTATAAGCATCTCAACAATTAATTATCTTCTTACTAAAAGGGAGCAGATTCGATTCCCCATCACGGCATTTAAGGAGGCATCTTAACTCTAAAGTGTCTAGGTAATAGTTAACTATTGTTAAGCAAATATGAAAAACATGTCATATATTTAGTATCAATATCAACCCCAAATATATCCTAGATTAAGGAGGGGAGGGAATATTTTTCTTTGGTCTAATTCTAATTCTAATGGGTAATATAATTAGTGTCAATTCCGTGTATGCACAGAGCGTTGACTTCACGGAGAAGTGCATTTACAACAGCTATATCCTAGCTATATAGTACCGGCTAGCTAGTAGTATTATACAAATTAAACATGATTATTTTCTTAATCATGAAATTAAATATTGATGAATAATGTCGTCATTTGGACACGTCGTTTGTGGGTGAATAAAGTGAGGGAAAAGACGAGACACTAGTTCGTGTGTGAGTGTGATCGAGCAGAGACAATGCTCACATGGAGAGTTGCAATAACGTTTGCCACTTGCTAAGATTCCTCATTTAATGGATTTCTCAGAAAGGAAAGAAGAAACCACCGTGTCCTGTCCACAACTCACGATCACAAACACGCTCCAAATAAAATAAAAAAATAAAAAAACCTTTGTCTTTCCACAGAAAAGGATAAGTCTAACTAATAATATATTTCTCCCCATCCAAGTGGTTGATTGGTTTGACATACATCTGTTAATTAATGTGTTCGTTCGTTGCAATTTATCTTCTTATATCTATAAATAATTTAATCAATCAAGAAGATGTTGGTTGGGGTGGCGAAAGGATGAGAACACAAATTCAAATGAAGAAAAACACATTTGTTGTAGGTGAAAACTATTTGTACTCAAAGCCTCGACTGGGAATTATTGACCACGTTAAAAGAAAATAAAGGCTTTTATATAAAGTATATTTTTGGTTCTTTAACTTTATAAAATGTACTTTTAATCTTATAATTCTAACGCTGTTAATGTTGCTAACTGAAAACACAAACTCAAGTAATAATTGTATAAACTTAAATGATGAATTATAATTAAATTCTATTAACATTAAATTTAAGATATATGTGTAAATTGAAAAATATCTAAAATTTGCCTAATTAAATGCTACTTTCATCACTTGAGTTCATGACATCAGCTTTTACTGAAAATTATAGAATCAAAAGTAGTATACTTTGTAAGTTTAAGGAACCAAAAATATATCCCATGTATAACTTAAAAGGACTAAAAGTATACTTTACTAGAAAATAAATAATTTACACTTTTCGTTTTAAATTTTGTTTCAAATTGTCGACCCAAGTTATATTGATGCGTGTCTGATATATGGTTGTCGATCATTTAATTTGTGTTGTGAATGGTCATAATTTTATCGCGTGGAAGATTGAATTTATATATATATATATATATATATAATAAGATATTCATACAAAATGGCCACTCTTAGTTTAGGCCCTGGACTTAGCAAAATGTAATGAGCCTGGACCCTATTGATGGATCTGGTATTGCATAGCTTGTTACGTTGTTTAAGTGAATTTCAGTGTCCGTTAGGAGAGAAACTAGGGCAACATGTGTGTGTGTGTCTATATATATATATATATATATATGCAAACCCACATTGAAAGAAGACTAATATTCTCACTACATTTCATACTAATAGGGTATCTCTCAATTACTTAATTAATTTCACCATGATCCATTTTGTGCACCTGTATTGAAGAACCCTGATGAGCATATACGTTTCACAAATTTTAATTTAAAAAACTAGAACAAATAAAGATAATGTGATGTGATTAAACTATTAGAAGGGGATGATGAACGTAACAAATTGCATATACGAATAAATTCTAAAATGTAAAAGCTGTACGCAAAGTATGTACTCCACCGGTCCTAATTATAAGGGCCTTTTAAAGAATCTTCAAAAAACCTTAAGAAAGTTAATTATATTACTTTAAGATATTAATATTTGTCGTTTTTTTTAATTATGTTATTTGACTTATGAATTAATATATAATATAATAAAACACAATATGTGATATGATTAAGTAATATAATTAGCTTTATTAGAATTTTTCTAAAATTCTTTAAAAGGCCGTTATAATTAAGACCGGAGGGAATATCTTTCATGGGCTATGTAGGTAAGAATGAAAGAGGTTAAAGTAATGGATATAAACAAAAGAAATAATAATGCACCCCTCAATAATATCCTTTCCCCTTTGTTTTGTTTGCTTCACAGACCCTTCATTGATATAAATTTCATAACCTTAAATTACTGAAATTAAACTTTGCTTTGCATGTACATTGTTTGAGCAATTGAGCGTCACGTTATTATTTGCAAGGACAAATAATAATAATAATAATAATAATAATAATATAGAAGTTAAATTCGTCCGTGAGTGTAAATTCTGAAACGTTAATTGAATGTATATGATGAGCAATATTGAATGGGGAACAAGATTCGAACACGCGTACAAACAAGTTGATAGGTGATATAGGCAGATAATAGGGGTAAAGATGTGTGTGTGTGTGAGTGTGCATGTGTGTATTTATTTATTTATTTAATTATTTATGAGTAGGAAAATGGTTTGTTTATATTGATCAAGTTGCAGTGGTCCATGAAACCATAAAGTAGTGTGTGTGTGTGGCCTGTGGGTAGTGCACAAGTGGGCGCACCGTGTGCTACCTTTACGCGACCCATAATGATATATAACAACAAACCCATGAATGAAACCAATCAAAACTCATTTTCTTTCTATTCTCATCACTCTTCTCTCCAATATATAATTCTTTTTCCACATTAATTGGTTTTTTTTTGTTTCATAGTATAGTATATACTCACATGCTTGATATCTATATCTATAAATCACTTCTACTATATTTCATAAAAGTTAAAAAATCTTAAATTTTATTAACTTTAACGTCAAATTCAATAACTTTAATTTCTAACTTTACCATTATTCAAAATACACCACATCACATGAAAACAGAATCAATATAATTAATAACAAGTAGAGGATAAAAGAGTACATTTATATATATAAAAAATTCCATTCTTTCCCATACACCAGACTAAAAAATTTAAACAGATCTATAAATAGGACCATGAGAATAAGTATAATTAATGACTATTTGTTTGTTTTGCTCCCATAATTAATACTTGCATTTACATTTAATAGAAATAAAGTTTGATAATCATTTCAATTTAAGATTGGTTTAATGAGTTAACCACTCTTTTCTTTTTTAAAAAAATTATAGACATATTTTTGAAAGTGACTAAAATTTTAAATTAGAAGGAGTGTGTGTTTTTCTTGTTCCTCAGTTGCAAATTGATATTGATATGCTAACTAACATTTTTCTTTTTTTGGACTGATGCTAACTAAAAAAATTATAGCCATATTACTTGTTAAAATTCTCATGGCGAGTGAACAGTACCCCCGCTTGAGAAGTTATTAAAACGTGCTGACGAAATTGTTAAAATGGCCTGCGAAGTTGTTAAAATGCCCATACGTTGTGAATAGTACCCGCGCATTTTTAATATTTTCCTTTCTCTCTCTATTGCACAAAAGGACAAGGGAGGAGTGCAGAAACTGACAGTGGTAGTAGGGTAATTTTACATATGAACATAATTATAAAAAAGTCCCTTGGGACCTTATGGTAAGGGAAAAGTTGGTAGGGACTTTTTTATAATTATATTTGGTCTTTGGGACCTAGATGCCATTTTCCTTAAAATAAACAACAAAGTCCAAATTGGTTGAGCCCACACAAAAGATTCAGTTTCTTTTTTTGAAAACTGGGCCAACAACGATCATAAGTAAAAACAAAATGAAGTAAACAGAAGATTCATTCATAGGCCCAAAACGCACACCTAGAAGCAATTAAATGGCACGGTTGCTTACCAGCATAGCCCAAAACTCAAGGTTTTGGTCATTGACTCACAGATCCCTATGACCCGACTTGCGACCTAGATGGTGTCCTTTCTCCAGTAGCCTTAGGCTTCCCATCTATCAGTGTGCCTTTTGTAGGTGTTTTTGGATTAAATATTACAATCGGTACTTTTAGAAAAGTAAGATTGAGTAAAAATAAGATTGAATAATTTGATTTGTGTTTGGAATAAATACTGCAGAAGTTACTTATGCAAAAGTAAAACTTGTTTGGTTGAAATTTTCTAAAAGTTACTGTTGATGGGAAATGACTGTAAAGGGCATGATTATATATATATATATATTTAAATATATTGTGATATTTATACTATCTCTGGTCCTAATTATAAGGCTTAGTTGACTCTTTTGGCTTCCTTAATCTTTCTAAAAAAAATCAAATAGGTCTTATAATTAGGATCGGAGGGAGTTTTATTACATGTAAATATATTGTGATATTTATACTACCTTCTATTTTAATTATAAGACCTAGTTGACTCTTTTGCCTTCCTTAATCTTTCTAAAACAACCAACTGGGTTTTATAATTAAGACTGGAGGGAGTGTTATTTACATGTAAATATAGTGTGATTTTATACTACATTCTGTCTTAATTATAAGACCCAGTTGACTCTTTTGATTTCCTTAATCTTTCCAAAAGAAACCAATTGGGTCTTATAATTAAGACTGGAGGGAGGCTTATTTACATGTAAATATAGTGTGATATTTATACTACCTTTTGTCTTAACTATAAGATATAGTTGACTCTTTTTGCTTCCTTAATCTCTCTAAAAAAATCAATTGGATCTTATGATTAAGATTAGATAGGATAAAAAATGATATTTTTTTTTAAAAAAACAACTCAAACATTGCCATGCAATCACATGGAAAGTTGCGAAAATGATGCTTATAGAAAAGTACACGATTTCCCCAATTGCACAATAGACTCCAACGCCAGTCCAAACACACACTTAGAAGGAGATAATTCAAGAAAATTGTAGCAAACAATAAGGCAGAAGGGAATCGCGATTGACGGGCTCTCCTTTTACAAAAGGTTCATGACAGCAGAATGACGAGAAGCATATGGCAGAACGCGACAAAGTGATAATTTCACAAAGCAAAGCTAATATTCAGACTAAAACTTCTGATCTCAAGATGTTTTTAGAGACTTCCATAATTGTTTTTTTTTAAAAAAGAAAAAATAAAATCAAATCAAAAGGGCAAAAGGCATGATGCAGTAATCTTAACAAGGCAAAACCAATTGAAAGCATTTTAAACGGAAATAAAAATCTGGACATCGCCCAAGATTTGTAGCAAGATTCAGAGTTGAATAACTCTGCTTTTGAAGTGAAAAACTAAAGCCCATTAGTAATACGTCAGGGTATTTTAAAAAATAATAATTAACATACTGAAAAAATATTAGGCAGAGGGAATTGAAAAAACCTTCCCTGATACCATATGTTGGAATAACCTAAACTCATAATATTTAAATACCGCATGCAAATTCTATAAGAGCAGTAGCGAAAAAGTTGATGTGAAACACCTCCAGTCATAGTTAGTAAAACAATCCATCTCATTACCTGAAATAAGATAAACTATAAACAAGAAACTATATTAGAATGAGATGAGGATTCTTCTAACGGGAAGATTGTGGCATAGTGATAGACTATTAATTACAGTCACCCGTCAGGGAACCTCAGGGGAGCAAGTACATATTTCTATGTTACTACTCTAAGACCCGACCTAGGCTATTTATAACCTCCCATCAAGGCTTGTAACAGCTTTACCGGTCAGGCAGGTAACCCTAAACCAAATCTCTATCCAAATCTCATGCGGGACACAATCGGGAGATATTTTATCCAAAATATATTAAATAGATAATGTTTAAAACTAATAAGATATTATTCAGATTCTTAATTGATCAAAACAATTAATTTATAATATCTAGAATATCTTTATATAATCAACTATCCAAAATATATCTGAACAAATATCAAAATATAATATTATCATATTTAATAAAATATCTAGCATGATTACAAAATTCTTGGACGAGTAATGTCAATCATGGCCACGTAGCGAACACGGTACGGCTACTCATAATTCCATAATTTTACATTGTTGTCAAAATGGTAACATGTAAATCCCCTTCAGGTGTCTGAAAAAACATTAAAAAAACAAAAAAGTATTGGAGGACAAACCAATACGTCCACGCTCACCCAGAAAGTTTGCAAAATTGGTTGTCTTTTGAGTCTTTGAAAACAAAACTGCTTAACCAATAAATGACTCAATAAACAACAAGGTCATTTCCTTCTTTCTTTTCTTTTCTCTTTTCAATCTCAATCTAGTCATCAACAATGAACTCAAATTTTCATCAAACTTAAAATTTTTAATTCCATTATTTTGAGGCTGAGTTTTCAGACTCTAAACTGCTATCAACCTTGAAACCAAAATATACGATACTAGTTAAAATTATTTCAATTCCAAAGTTTATAATGTATTGCAACCAGAGCAATATGCTGAATTTCACAACATGGGTAATATGAAAATAAAATAAAGAATAAAGAGATTACGTAAAAAATAGGGAAAATCCCATTTAAATACCACTTGAATTTTTAAAATTCCAAAAGGTCTGTTAGAATTTCAAAAACCCAAGGGAGGAATCTAGGTTTTCAAAATTCGAACGTGGACAGTAACAAGATTTTCGCTGTAAGAGTAATGTGATTACCCATCAGAGTAATGGTTTTCGCTACAATTTCCTGATCTCTGTTTTTCTCTCCCCACGTGACAACACTATTCATCTGACACTGACACTGACGCTGACGCTGACGCTGACACTGACACATAGGACTTGTTTGGGAATGACTTATTTGGGATAATAAGATCTTATTTACGGAGTACGAGATAAGTATGTGATATGGGTCTTTCTCGTACTTTGTGCATAAGATCTTATTTGAGTAAAATAAGACATTCCCAAACAAGCCAATAGTGATAGAGGAGAGAGAACATGTTAGTTTGTGGATTTTGCAAGTTGAGTAATGGGATTACCCATAAGAGTAATGGAATTCGCCATTTTGTGGAACACTTTTCATTTCACAAAATCTGGAAAACATAGGAGAGGGGGGGATTTTTCGCTACAAGAGTAAAGAGATTATCCATCAGAGTAATGTAATTCGCTATTTTCTATACCACTTTTCACTTCAAAAAAATAAAAAAACCCAATTTGGTCCATGGTATTTAGTGTCTTTTAGAAATGTTAACAGACCTTTTTAGGTTTTGAAAATTCAAGTGGTATTTAAGTGTCATTTTCCCTAAAAACTATATCATCAAAGAAAATGGAGAAATTCAATTACCTAATGTGGTTTTACGCCCACAAGCGGGACAACTTATTTGATTTTTTCATTAGACTTTTTTTTTTATTTTGTTTTTTTGGTGTCAACACTTTTCATTAGACGTTGGAGCATACATTATGATCATCATAGTTCATTAACCCCTTATAAAATGTGTATCAAGGTTTTCCCGAACAGGGTGTTTACCTCAAAACGCTTGAAAACTTTTATTTAATGATCAAGTTCAATTTAATAGCTTTTCTATTACAGTGATAGTCCAACTCCTTTATATATATAATATAGTTAATCCTCTTTGTTTAATGCATGACATGAGAAATGGAAGAAAATGCATGCTTTTAATTGGGGTCAAGAGTAAACAAGCGATATGTATATGACATGAATAATGAGAAAACCATGAAGTCTCTTGAATTTTAGTGTATTATTTTTTTAAAAAAAACGGTTAAGGTGTAATAACAACAAGATTTTTTACCATGGAAGTCTAGCACAATTAAACTTTGTAGGGTGCAAAAGTAGATAAATTAAAATTTTTGTAAAAATAATACAATTTTAGCAATTTCATTAAATTGGCTCAAACCCCGGTTATTTTTTTAATGTGAAACCCGCTTGTTATAATTGATATCTGGGCTAATTTAATGTAGGGAAAATTCCATTTAAATATCACTTAAATTTTTAAAATTTTAAAAGGTCTGTTAGAATTTCAAAAACTCAAGGGAGGAATCTGAGTTTTCAAAATTCGGATGTGAACAGTAACAAGATTTTCACTATAAGAGAAATGGGATTACCCGTCAGAGTAATGGTTTTCGCAACAATTTTTTGATCTCTGTTTTTCTCTCCCCACGTGACAACACTATTCATCTGTCACTGACACTGATGTTGACGCTGATACTGACACTGACGCATAGTGACAGAAGAGAGAGAACATGCTAGTTTGTGGATTTTGCAAGTTGAGTAATAGGATTACCCATAAGAGTAATGGAATTCGCCATTTTGTGGATCACTTTTCACTTCATTAAATTTGGAAAACATATGAGAGAGGGGGATTTTTCGCTACAAGAGTAATGAGATTGCCCATCAAAGTAATGGAATTCTCTACTTTCCGTAACACTTTTCACTTCAAAAAAATAAAAAAAACTCAATTTGGTCCATGGTACCTTGATGTCTTTTAGAAATGCTAACAGACCTTTTTGAGTTTTAAAAATTCAAGTGATATTTAAGTGTCATCTTCTCTTTAAAGTAACCTATCTCATTTTTCCAAACATTACAATAAATTAAAGGAACTTTGTCCTCTAGCTTTTTCTTTTAAATTAAAATTTGGATTCTAACTCCACCAAATATTAGAAAGGTAGTGTTAATCATCATATACCTCAAGGAAGTCGGATTCTTCCATTCCCTTGTGCCTCCTTATCCTTAGGCTCCGTTTGGTACGAAGTAATGAATTTTGATGGATTGAAATAGAGATTATGAATGGGATTAGAGTTTAAAATAACGTTTGGTATATGGTAATAATTGGAGGTACTAATAAAAATTAATTCAAGTTTTTAATTAATTATAAATGAAAAGGAGACTATTGTACCCTTAATTTAAAAAGAAAACAATGAGCTTCTAGAATCTTCTGGCGGAACAACTTTACTACCACTGGAAACTTCCCTTCTTTCTCAAGATTGGTGTTTAACATTGGCAGAGCAGCGATGTTGACGTGCTCAACCTGGAGACCTTCAACGGCTCCCTTGCCAAGCTGGATCGCTAATACTATTGCTCCAAAAACTCCACGAATCAGGACCACATGACCCAACAATCCAAAAGGAAAAAAAAATCAAACAGAATGAGCAAAGAAACAAAAATGGCTCAAACGGAGAAGATTAGAGAACCATTGATTAATTCTTTAGAGAATATTTTGATTATAGAAAATTACAACATTGTAAACAAATGATCTTGGTTCACAATATCTCCAGTCGTGACTACGCAGTGCTTAACCTATGGATTCCATTCAAGCATATCCCCTTCTTCCTGAGCATTTGAATTTGATGTTTGCAAGGTATGTGAAATGTCTTGAAATTGTTTGATGAATAATTGTGTTGTAATAGTCGGTGTTGATTTCCAAATTTATGCTGCTTGAAAACTTTTGAATGGTTCTGTGAATAAGAACTTTTCAAAATATTATATATAAGGATATTTTTGTCCACAAATTTTGTAATCATAGGCTTCAAAATGCAAAATTAGGGGAGGTGGCTTTTCAGGAATCCCTTCTTTGTGGTATTCATAATCCCTGATCCAACCCCAATTCATCGTACCAAACGATATAAATGGCTCAATCCTTATCCCAATCCCTCTCCCTACCCATCATTCCCTTATACCAAACAAGGTAATTGTGTCGTTTTGGGGGAAAAGGGAAGGATTGTACTTTTTTTAAAAAAAACATATTTAGCACTGTGAATGATTTTTTTTAGTGGCACCCAATATCATAAAATTAGTTTTTATACATTTACCACTATAAAATATTTGTTAGTTGCAACTAGCACCTTAATTTAGGATATTTTTCCATCCTCGAATATTTTTTTAGGAATGCTAGATTTCTTAAATTAACTTTTTCTATTTATACATATTGTGTGTTAGGGAAAACATACTTCATAGTCTAGCTTTTCAGATAATACCGGGAAATACCAGTCATGGGTTTTTTCTTTTTTCTTTTTAAAAAAATTTTAAACAATTATTTGTCATATTTTATTATTAAAAATAAACATTTAACAACTAATAATACCATAATAATTACATAAATTGATCTAGAATATAGAAATTATGTTTATTATTCTCATTTTTATCTTCATTATTATCTTTATACAGTATATAGTTAAGCTTAGTATCGTAATATATGAGGTTTAATTCCAACTAAAGATGTTATACACATATTTTGAAAAGATAACTTAATTAATATGAGTAAGAA
>JBAGKO010000011.1:6837233-6863420 GCA_037177275.1 Acacia concinna
AAACCGAAACTGACCACCAAATTGAGTTCGGTTCAGTTCGGTTTTTGGTTTCGGTTCTAATTTGCTCACCCTACCCTCTGATCCTAATTATAAGGGCTCGTTGACTTTTTTAGAGAATTATAAGATAATACTAAGAAAACTAATTATATTACTTTAAGAAATTAAAATTTATCATTTTTCTTTAAATTATGTTGTTTGACTTATGAACTAATATATAAATTAATAAAAAATAATATATTATATAATTAATTAATGTAATTAACTTTCTTATAATTTTTCTATGATTCTTTTAAAAAATCAACCGACCCTTATAATTAAGATTGGAGGGAATATTAATCTTGAAATTCAAAATTATTCAATACTGTAATTTAGCGTTTCCTTATTTTCGGTATCAAATGGTGAGGGAGTGATTGTTACTCCTCTTTTTTAACCAAATCCCTCAGATTTGCACGTACGTAGTGTTTATCACTCTCGCTCCTGGCTAGTCTACTATTCTGCTTCAATTTTTGTTCTTCACTAATTTTTAGGATGATTTTTGCGGTACACATGTTTATATACTCCCTCTCCCTCCTATTCTTTTTATTAATAACCTTTTTTTATACTTAATTCTTAATATTAATAATGTTCTTTTCTTGTTTTAAAATTTAAACTTTCTCTCCATTTTTTATCCCTATTAAATATATATCTTTATAATAATTATCAAAAACTCATAACTAATTCTCTCTCATTTAATAATTTATTACATAGTATCTCTTATATATTTTATATTCAACCTTTATCCTATTCTTTATTATAAATAGGGACATATTTTAAAAAGATATGATATTTTTTAAACAATAATCAATTTTAACTAATTTTAACTATCAGTTTGTTTTCTATCATAAAAAAATTATGTATAAAAAAAAGACTGGGAATTTTTTGTAGTGGCTATTGTTATGCCATTGGATGGGAATGAATCCATTGTAAATAAAGCAAAATAAAGTAATAACGTAAATGTGTGCTCCTTTGAAAAATAGCGAATTGAAATAATAAAGAATGCGAGTGGGAAATTAATCGGGTACAATTAGGCAATCATGTACCTGTGATTGCGCAATGAGGGCGTACTTAATGACGTAATTAATGTAAGGCCCCTTCGTGACAGGCCAGATTGAGAAAGCAACTAGATTATTGGTCTGACGGTTACCAGTAAGCCGTGCCTATGATCAGTCTAAATAATTAAAGCCTGTGTAGATATATTTTGCAGGAACCTGTAATTATTAATTTTCTTAAAATCCTAAAGTAATGATTTGAACATTACTCCCGTCGGTTTCTTTTATAGTAAATTTTTTCTTAATCGGGTAAAATAAACTAAACAGTTAAAATTAATTAAAAATAATAAATACATAAAAAATGCCATGCCTTTTATAAATATTATTTATTTATGAAAAAAAGTATGAACGAAAATAAATATAAAATCTATGAAAAATTTTGAATAGAAAATATAAGAGAAAATGTCAGATAAATGATTAAAATAAAAAAGAATTAAAGGTGAGTGGAGAATAATTTATATCTATTTCACAATGGCGGCATAAGAAAATATAGTTTAAATTTTAAGAAAAGGAAAAAATCATTTATATTAAGGATCAAACAAAAAAGGGAAAATTAAAAAAAAAAAAAGACAATCAAAATAAGGAAAAGACAAATTAGAACAACGAAATCGAAAATCCCAAGTCAGTCACTTTATACCTTTTTTTTCCTGTAATTATGAAAGTGTTATTGAATTTTTAATAATACGAGTATCTTAATTCACAACAAGAGTATCTCAATTAACAACACCAGAAGCATTTGGTACTATATATTTAAGCTATGAATTGTTTGTGCTATTGTTGTTAATTGAGATATACTTGTTATTAATTAAGACACTCGTGTTGTTAAAAGTCTAATTGCACTTTCGTAAATATAGAAAAAGAATGTACAAAGTAACTTATTTGAGATTTTCGATTTTGTTGTTTTGATTTGTCTTTACCCTGTTTTAACTGTTTTTTTCTAAAAAAAATTCAAAAAAAAAAAGATAAAACTGATTATAAAAATGAGGTGGTAGTATCACAACTTTATGTAAACACAAATTAATAATCTCTCTAATCTTAAATATAAATTATTACACATCTTTTGAATGGGATTACTCCTCTTATAAACACTGGTGCTTATTTAAAAATTATTTTTCACTTTTATCTTTAATTATTTACATGTAATTTTAATGTGAATATTATATATAGTTCTTTGTTGAATACTTCTTTAGCTTTACATTAAGTTACTTACAACATGATTAACACATATAAAAAAATTTTAAATTTCATTAAGTCTACTTTAAAATTTGACAACTCTCACATGGATGTACCTTATAATTTTATCATTAATTTATTATTGTATTGATTTTGTTTTTGTGTTGTAATATTAATGAAGTTTAAAGATTTGCTTGTGCAAAACATACTAGAAAGTGCTTTACAAATAGAATCAAATAAGTATGATTAGAACAAACTCTCTATCCCAACCACATGTAATTAAAAAAAAAGAATAAACTCTCTCTATCAACCCTATAATAAGTCTATACCTTTTCTAATCCTTATTATTATGCACTAACTAAATAGTGTATTTGGTCTATGTCACTTATAAATTTCTA
Organism: Acacia concinna; assembly: GCA_037177275.1. Taxonomy (NCBI): domain Eukaryota; kingdom Viridiplantae; phylum Streptophyta; class Magnoliopsida; order Fabales; family Fabaceae; genus Acacia; species Acacia concinna. Next base: position 6,839,893 of record JBAGKO010000011.1, read on the forward strand.
TAGTGTATTAAATGTATTTTTTCATGTTAATCCACATTTAATAAGTATACTGGGATAGAGTGATAATTAATATAATATTTAAGTTTGGCGTAGTTAGTAAGGTTAAGTGATAAATCACTTGAATTATATCACAATTTAAATATTTTTAACTATTTTTATTAATTTATAAAAATTAATAGTTGACATTTTATAGGAAAGATCAAAACGAGATTGTAAGAGTAGTTCACAGGAAAAAACAAAAGACACCCTAATCCTGAATCCACCAGCAATTTTGTTGAGTCTTCTAACTCCGTTGGGTACCGTCCGTGGTGGCATCATTCTGAAACAGTGATGAGTTTGTCTGCATTCATTGTCTTAACGACTCCATGTCACATCTTCACTTCCCCTTTTTCATTTTCACTGTATGAAAAGGGTACTTTCCGGTCACTTCCATATTTTTTTTACTATTTGAATTTTAATTATAAGATTAAATTATTTTTTAAAAAAAAATCATAAAAAATTAATTATATTAGTTAATCTTATTATATACATATTTTATTATATTATATATTAATTTATAAATCAAACAACGTAGTTTAAAAAACAACAATAAATAGATATTAATAAATTAAATAAATTATTTTAAAATATTTATATTTTTAATCTTTTCTTTAAATTAATTAATTTGTGTAACTTATAAATTGAAATATAATATAATAGTATGCACTTAATGAATCAAATAATTTATATAATTATTGTAACATCTCCCAAAAAAATGATCTTTATATTTAGTACATGAGGAGTATATAATTAGAAAATAGAAATACGTACGCACCCTTTAGAGCATTATTTTTGTAGGTCAGAAAACTGAGGGTGTGAAAATGGGGAAGAGAATGGTGACAGTAGATAGAATGAAAAAGAAGTCGACCCCTTTTGTGGTGGTCCTGCCTAATAAATAAGGGTATTCTGTCCTTCCCATTTACGGTGTTTCCCTCTCATTCAAAGCTTTTGCTCTCCCCACTCTGCAAAAAGCTTACCCAATTCTGGAATCATATTACTAAGTTTTTTTATTAAGAAAAATATCATTTGGACCTTCTCGTGTGGCGCATGAATATCTGGGGAAAAATTATTTACAGTCTCCTAGAAGAGTGATAGGCACCTTCAAGAAAATTACGGACCAGCACAAAACAAAACCCTCTAAAACCAGTATAGTTTTATTTCTTTCACTGTCAACGTTAAGTTAAGTTAACACTGGATCCAAACAGTCTTTACCTTGTTGTTGATACGGGCACTCTAATTTTATTTATTTGCGCATCCTAGCAATTAACTTAATATTATTTTCTCAACGCATCTAGCTAGCATCACCTCGAATTGTTTTCTAATTACATTCAGTATTACTACATTCTAATTTACGGGTTAATGCATTGAATGCATTATAAATAAGATTATAGTGCAGTAAACATTAGAAAATAACATTAATTAGGGTGTTTAACTGAGAAATAACATTAAGTTGTTGCGTATTACTTCAGTCACTTTATATATTTTGCTAACGAAATTTAAATGTCGATATGCTACATTGCTTGTAATTTATTTTTAAGGATTTTCATGGCTCATACATATGGTTGAAAATATTATTTAGGGAAAAGTATTATTTTCATAGCTCATTTTCTTGTATCATATACTATAGGGACAATTATGTTGAGATCCTGAGTAAGAGAATATCATTAAAGAGATCTTGAAATAGAAATAATTTACTCTGGAGTTATTAATGGGGATTTGACAGTAATATTTATATTATCTTGAAGACATGACAGTAGTATTTTCTTATTTGAGACTTCAATGTAATTTTCTCTTTACTATACTACTCCTTACATCCCTATATGTAAGAGTCTTTTTTTTTAAAAAAAAAAAACTGCTTGTCTCAAAATATAATTTTTTTTGCTATATTCCCTAAATATAAGATGCTTTTTGAGTTTGCCCTAATAATAAATACACTTTTTTTCTATTTTACCCTCAATAAATTATTATATTTCATACACTATCTCTCATATTTTTCTTAGTATTACTATCTGTCTCTCTCATTCATAAATAGGGGCATTTTAAAAAAAAAAAATTAAATTTTTGACACAATCATTGCACTTAACTACTTTTAAATGTTTTTTAGAATCTCATAATTTAGTTAAAAGGCTCTTATATATAGGGATGAGGGGAGTATATGATTTCATCCAAAAGTAATATTCTATATTGTTGAATCCATTGCATTTGAATGAGATGCCATGTGATATAGCCCCTTTTATCTATATTTCCTTCGTTCTAAATTATAATAGATATTTAACTAAATCTCGTGATTTAAAATGGCGGTTAAAAATAATATTTATGTCATAATTATTACTCATTTTTACTAAAATACCGTTATTAATGAGAAGATATGGAATAAGAGAGATGATTACTTTGTTAAAATCCACCACTTTCTCTCCCCTATCCCTCTCTTCTCTCCTCCAGAATGATAATTTTGATGGTCACTATAAGCATTAATACATCGGTATTAAATAAAGATAAGATTGAAAAAAGAATTAAAATACAAGACATTCTTCAAATATTTCTTATATTTTGGGATAGAGTAAGGGTGATGATCGTCTCGTATAATTTGGGAGAAAGGAGTACATGGCAACTCATGAATCTAACTAGAAGGTGATAATTTTTATGGGTGTACATGGGAATGATAATTTTTATGGTCAATATAATTATTAATACATCAATATTAAATAAAAGTAAGATTGGAAAAAAGAATTAAAACAAATATTTCTTATAATTTGGGAGGAGGGAGTACATGGCTACTCAAGAACCTAACTAGAAGGTCAATTCAATTTATCTTTTTTGAAAAAAAGAATGTTTCAGGTTTTTCTTTGTTTTTTATTAATCTACCGGTATCCGATGCTACTAGCAACCGGGCGACTAGTCTGATTCGTAAATATGTAGATCCACAATAGGGAATCTTATTACCTTCAAGTAATTATTATTGGAGTGGCAATACAGACGCGCACTGAGAGATCTTAATTACTACCTCTAAGTAATTATTGGAGGCCAAATACCCAAAGCTCCAACATGAAACTATTGGTTAAGTGAGTCCCGTTAATCCAAGTTTCTGTTTGGAAGGGAATATTGACAGAGTTCACACACACACATAAGACAGAACTTATTCCATGGTACTTGAGTGTAGAGAAGTCGGTGGTGTGGTGCATATATATGCAAACAGTAGAGTATTGATTTATTGCAATTGGACGCCAAAATTCAATCAACCATGTCAAGTCAAGTCAGGCCAACAAGATATTCATAGTTATTGAGTACTTACTTTATTTCGACAAACAACTTCATTAAAAGGAAAACATAAAAATTTAGAGAAGCAAATTAAATAAATCGTGCATAAAATATGAACAGGGGATAGCATCATCCAAATATATGTAAGGTATGGAGGATATTTTATGTCGGAGATCTCGATTTTCGACGCACTTGCTTGATGAGTATTTGAATACAAAGTATTTGCTTGAAAATATATTTCGTAATGCTCAAATTTCACTCAATAATATTGGACCTCAGCATAATTATGTATAAAAAGATATTTTATGTTGATCATAATATTATTTGTTGTTGTTTCATTCTGCATACTAAACTGGCCCTTACAGCTGACAGAACTTAAGAAGATAATGGGAAATCGGTGAAAATCTTATATTTAAATTTTTTATTAATGGGACAGAAACGACTTGATATATTTTACGGTATATATAAGAAAGTAAAAATGCTGTGTGAGATTGGGATGTATGACTAAGACATAACGAAAGGAGTGGTGGATTACATTGGTCGGCTAAATAGAGCTTCCTTTAATCCAACGTATTTCTACAGCTGAATCACCAGAGAGTTTAATTAATTGGCTTGTTGTATAGAGATCATTTAGGTTTATCTAAGTCTAGAAGTGTGCTGTTTTAACTTTCGATTTGGCTCTTGCCCTGTTTTTAATTAGAAAAAGAAAGTATAAGTACTAATATGCAAACAAAGTTTTTATCCATATCAACAGAAATTACTCCATCCCGTCCACAATAAACTTCAACTAATTAATTTACAAAATTAAGAAATAATAGTTAATTCATTCAGTATGTTCTAAATTTTAATTTTTTTTTCACTTTTACTCCTTATTAAAAAATGTGTTTGGAATTTTAATGAGTAGGTAAATTAGAAATAAGTATTAATTGTAATGAAAGAATTGAATACTCGTTATTAATTATCTTACAATTCTTTTAGAATTGCCGTATGTTGTATACGATGGCGTAAATTTAATAGAAGGGACTAGTTTATTATAAAGTGAAATCAAGTTCCGGCAAGAGAGGTGCCTGCATCAATATTTATTATTAAATAATGTAAAAAAAAATATAAAATGAATATATTTTTAGAATCGAAAAATCACATTCTAGATCGTGAATTGTTCTGAGCATTCCTATGTGCTGTGCTGGGAAAATAAGTTTTTCAGACAACAAGAGTAAGTTTGGAAAAATATAAAAGGGGAGAAAGAAAAAGATGGGGTGCAATTGCAATTGGAGAAGAGAGGATGGAGAGGCACTCAAGAATGATAATCGTGGGGCGCTCCAAGACGTCGCAGTCATAATAATGCGCAATTCCCGAGACGACAAAGAGGCCCACGCGGGTGATCTGACGGCAGGTAATGGTCAGTCACATCAACGGCTCTCCGCCCCTCACTACCCCTCCCTCCCACGACTTTCCCTCCTCCTTTTATGCGCCCTGCATATCCCTCTGCCTTCCCCCAACACACCTCCCTCCCCCATGAGATAAGCTTCAGCTTCAGCTTCAGCTTCAGATTCAGATTCAGATCGAGGTCGAAATCCCTCCTTCCTCCTCCTGATCCTTACATCGATTTCCCTCGTCATCCTCATTATCTTCTTCCCAAGTCGTCGCCTCTCCCGATCCTTCCCAACAAAAACCTCTCTCCCGCTCACTACTCTCTTATCTCGTTCTTGTCATTTCGGTGTCACTGTTGCCAGCCGTTTTGGCGCCCTCTGACGTTTCCGTTTTCCTATTGCCCAACACGTCAGGGATCCGGTTACGTGTCATCGGCCTTCCCTCTGCACCTTTTGCATGAGTCTGGCCTGGATTTTGCTATTCCAAGATGCATCACAATTGAGAGGGTGTAGAGAGAGAGAGAGAGAGAGAGTCTGAACTCTGAGGATATCTTTGACCCTTTCCCGTTCCTTTTTGTGGCTGTGAATTTTTCCTCATTCTCCTTTTTATTTTCTCCCCGTTCTACTTTTCATGTGTTATCGTTCAGTCCTCTCCCTTTTACTCTCTTCTCCCAGCCCCTTTTTAGCAAACCCTAAAATTTTCAAATACACGCCGTTTTAAAAGCATCGGTGAAGAAAATTAAGGATCCTTGGGACTTTTCGCTTCTTGCACATTTCTTTGCTTTTCCTGGAATGGGTATCTCTATTTTCATCAGATCTGGGTCAATTATGGAGGCATTTGTTCCGCTGATTCATCAAAAGCTCTTTATTCTCTCGAGGTTTCCATATTTGGTCATACCCTTTGTGTTTTACTCAGCTCCATGTTGCTTCTTTCTTGGGACATAGAAATTGACAGAAGAGAGTGAGCACACAGGGGCACTTGGTATAGCTGTATACTACTGCTTTTGCGTGCTCACTTCTCTCTCTGTCAGCTTCCAGTGCCGGAAATCAATTTCGTTGCTATCTGGCTCTGCTTTGTTCCCATTTCCTAACCTAACCATTCTTCTCCTTCCCTCTCGTTGTGCAACGGAGCTGGAATACCACTGAAGAAGTTTGCATCGTTCATTATCCGACAGTGAAAGGCGTTGCCTTCGGTGTTCCTTTGCCTTTCCACCTTTTTCCCCCCGGAACTATTGGATTTTATTCTGTTTTTCCCAGATGGATTATATTATTTATTATTTAATAGCAGCAATAATAATTTTTTATTATATATTATCGGTGGAAACCTGAAAGCGTGACTTTTGATGGTTCCCGCAGTAGCTACCCCTAAGTACTGTGCGGATTGAGCGGCAATGATACTAGCATGGGACCATTCACGTTACATTACATAGTATGGTCCTCACTCTTCACATATTTACTTCGTCTTTCTTTCGTCGCTCACAGTATAATAACCATCTTCCTGATTTCATTCCTTTGCATTTTTTATATAATCCCTGCGCATGCAGGTGCACTGGGTAACTGGTTCCCTTTGGCTGTTTGTTTTCGCCTGAATCTATGTTTACATTCTGCCTGCTTGGGCCCTTTTATTTCAAATGGTCTCTTTCAATTTTAGTCAGTAAACCTTATCATTACACTGTGGGTTCCTTTTGCTCAGAATACAAATTAAAGTCGCCTGTGTTTTTATAAGTCGTGCATTATTTTATTTCAGCCACTCCCCAATAGTTTGCAATCTCTATCACTTGGATCTGGTTTTTCAAAATATAAAACATCACAATTTAGAAATTTACCAGATAAATCACATCAGTTATTCTTTTTTGACGCGAGATCTAATCTATGAATATATATATATAGTCGGAAATCTGGCCCAAAAAAAAAAAGAACATCTTTAGTCGGAAAATCTACTAGATTTGGCTTGGGTATGAACTGATGATCCCGAGCCTCTCTCTTTTTTCATGATTCATTTATGCAGGTAAATGGAGAATGGACAGTTCTTGCAAGACATCACGCGTGCTTTAACACTCCCTGAAAGCATGTGATTTGATTGAGGATTGTTGGTAACTTGAAATGAATTTTTTTTTTTTTACGTTATCACGGTTACCACTTCTCATCTTCAATCATTGAAATAGAGAAATTAGCGGTCAAATATATTCATTAATTTTCAGGACAATTATGATTATGGAACTACTCCGATCCTTTCTGAACAGCCCTTGATTTCTTAGTTTCTTGCAAAATCATGTTTGATTTTTAACTGCCAGGATGCGAATTGACAAGTTTCTATGGATCATTCAGGCTGCGTCAACGTGTCATCGAAAGGTTACTGATTTAACTTGTTCTTTTTTAACCCATTGCTCTCATTCCAAATCCTGGCGTGCCTATTAATTAAGTTAATTTAGATGTTTGTAAATTATTTTCATTTTTCAAGTATTTATTAATAATGAGATTTGTAGTAATTTTTTTACCTCAATAATGGTCGTCCTATATTAACTTACGAACTTTTGTTTCATCTTAATTTATAATTACAGCATATGCTTGCACTGTTTGCTCGTTTATATTTTTTTAAAAAAATCTAAGTGCTTTAACCCATCAAAGCTTTCATTTTCACAGATTAGTAATTTGATAGTTTTATTAATTATACTAACACGCACTCTCTTCAGATTTCCAAGACAGTGATTGTGATTGCAACAGAGTGATTTACTCCTGCCCATTATTCTTTTATCTAAAAAAGACTATGCCTCTTTATAAGTTCCGCTAGTGACTCGGTTTGTATAGGTGCATGATTCTTCTAAATAGTACTCCCTTGATCCTTAACTTAGGGTTTGACTGGGGAGTTGATATTAATACTATATGTGAGTTTCATTTTAAGTATGTTTACCAGTTTTTTTCCTAAATTAGCCTAACTGGCGTGTATTTCTTCAACAATAATCAAATACTGAAAAGAGGGAGAAAATTACAGGAGATGTTCAAGGTATTTTTAAAAATATCATATTAACTAACTTAAATAACATTCTTAATCTAATCAAATTAGTAAATTAGATCTCACATTAAAGACAAAGGAGTATTAGAGATACCCTACAGAGTGTAATAGAGATTCTGCACACTTTTAGTTTAACCAAAAAACGAAGATTTCCAAGTTGTGCGAGTCTTCGTGTCATTCATATCATGCTGTTTTGTGAAGGTGATATAACGTCATTTCCGTGATGTTTGACGGTCATCATTTACTTGTATGCTTTTTTTATGTGTATACTGTGAATGGATGAATAGTCTTTTATGCTCATCAATTTTTTATATGGGCAACATATATATCGATCAATGGTGGTTGTGAAGTTTGCTCTATCATCGTTTTCCTCTTATATTATGATTAACGTTCTTTTCATGCAAGCGTTGTCAAAAATCATTTGCCGTATTTCAGATGGGATATCGTAGAGTTCGTACATGATGTCTTCCACTGTACATGCATGTTGCGGTAAGACAATGATTGATTTGGCTTTTAATTACCTTTCAGGTCTGTAGTTTTGCTTATGGGATGACTTTTTGATGTGATAGCATGCTTGCACGAGTTTTCTCCATGATTGAAATGCTCCCGCCCCAAAACACACCATCTCTAAAACTCTTCACATCTTATCATGTAAGAATTTTATGTTAGCAAGACATCCAATAGGTAATTGTTTGTTTGTGTGATTATGGATATGGAATTAACATTGTGGCCATTTAGTTTGAATCCTCTCTTCCACAGTGACTTTACTTTCGATTTTTATAATGTTTACTCTAATTAGTGTAATGCTTTCTATGTTAAATTAATCTTAAGCAAGATCAGCTTGTCTGTCTTGTATTACCGACTGTTTAATCAAAAAATTACCAACTCAACACACACACACACACACACACATCATTGCACTAATTAGAGCAGTGCTGGTGCCATCAAATTATTAATTAAGGCAGAACAAATGCAAATATATGGTTAATTAAATACTAGCTTTATCCTTCTTTTTATATCTTGGCAATGATGGCTTTTCTATTATTTGAAATAATTGATTATTTTTATCATGGATTGCATTGCATGATTTTTCTGTGTTGGGAACGTCGTCATCAACTGGTTTGTGATTAGAATATTATTCCGTTTTTGAAATTGCGGGTTTTTCTAGGAACATTTTAGTACCCCTTTTAATTTTAATTTAGTCATTTATATATGCTTTTTAAAATTATTTTACACCCCCCCAGAAAAATTTACTTTACTTTATCTGTCCATCATGCATGTTTTTTTGCCTACATAATTACCATAAAACTTTAAGGAAAAGTGGTAAAAATAGATGGAGCCAATCTCAGTGTAGTCACATTAAGAAACTAATTTCGAGGAACTTTGAAGTTGGATACCTTGAATTTTTTACCATCCCAATTCCCAACCCTAACTTCGTGGACAAAGCTCTATATATTTTTAACTAAATATATCTATTGAGTTAATTAACAGTTCAAATAATTAAGTAGAAGTGGTCAAATACAACTATTGTTTAGTTTCTAATAAACTTTTATACGGAAATAGAATTAATATAAGGACAACGATGAAAATATTGTAACTATTACGCGGTTCTGTAGCATTATAACCGAATCATGTGCACAAACTGGTTTTTATCCGCATATTGAGTTTCTTATATAAGTGTCCAGTCTCCAGCTCAACAAGGAATATATAAGATATTCATAACAATTATCCGGCACACTAGTTATGGGATGGATTTATACGCCTTATGAATTATGATACTCACAATGGTGATATTGCAAATTCTTAAATATAGTGCTGTTAGGGGCCCATTGTGCTTTATCTTTATTAAAAAAATGTTAATAAATATAAAAATCTTGTCTTTTACTTAAAATTAAAATCAACTCTTCAAATATGTCTCGGAGATTATATTATAATCAACCTTTTTGCGGCATAAGTTTTGAGAATTTACACAGTAAAAGTGGATGTGATCAAATAAGAAAAACAGTAGCTACTCATGCTGATTGATGCTGTACAACTGGAGCATTATTTTAATCAAGCTATCACCATATATCATTAGTCACCGCATTCACCATAGCTAAGTGGTTACTATTTTCTTCACATTCTTTCCCTCCTTGTCACCATTCTATCAATGTCAGTTTGTGGAGATAAACATGTCTACTATTCAGTTTACCTTTTTTGCTCTTTTCTAATTTTATGATTGCTGTAAACGGAATATCGAGGACGGTTGCATGCAAATCACAGCAAACAAAATATCTACACATTTGATTGGAATCGGTAACGAGGAGAAGAGAGAGGTATAAACACTGGATCCATAACATTGCTAGTTTGCGGTAACAGTACTCCAAGGTATGGGGAAAGGAAAAGAGACTATATTCCCTTGCATATAGTGTACTTAGTGATTAACCCTTAGTAGTTTGAAGGGACTGTCTTTATTTTGTATGTGAAAGACAACAAATTTTGGAGAATATAGTGTGTGTCTGTGTGTGTGTCCAAATTAATGCTGTTGGTTCAATAGTTTTGATATATATATATATATATTCTCAATGAGTTAAATGTTAGTGGAGTTGAACTTAGCTTGTTGTTACTCTAGTGAAAGGCAACGATTTTTAGTGCTGGATGTCACAAAGAAAGAATTTGGTCACGCCATTTCTCGGAACAAAATGGTATATATTCTCTCACAATTTAGGGGGGCCCTTTTAATTGGGTGCTGACTGCAATTGCAATGGGGGAATATTTTAACTAAGTCTTTGTTAATGTATGTATTTAACTTTCTCAACACATAGGCGAAGGTGGAAGATCGGTGATGATTTAGTTAGCGTGACTAGAATGACTTTTTATTGACACAGGTTGAAGAGTCAAATTGGGAAAAAACAATTATGCTAAAGAGAATCTGGTTCGGATTTTCCACTGCGATGGAGTTGATGAAGTAGGTAGTTATTTGAAAAAGAAAGAGAGAAAGTTGCAGCACCGGTCAGCACAACAGGACTGAGGAGTTGGTGCCTTGTTTGTAAATTTGCTTGGCATTCAACCCAACAGTGAGTTTGAGAAAGATGAACAGATGTGTCTAATTGTAAGCGAAGTTAATCAAGTTCATAAAACGAGCCTCTTGATAGTGCACGTGGCGTTAATAAAGGAGGATATTCGGGAGTTGTTTCAATCGGTCTCAGCCCCCAGTTACGCTGAGCTTTGGAGTGGGGAGATTAAACAAAAAATTGCGCCAATCCCAAAACTTGGTTCATGTGTTGTTTTATTATATTATTCTCTTTTTTCTGGGTTAATTTCTCTTATGAGAAAGTTAAAAGTGGACATTGTTAGTTATCGTCACTTGTATGTTATCACTGACTCAAACACTTTGGTCCGGGAAAGATCATATATACTTTTTTAAGCAAGTTTGTGAATCAAATGTGATAAATGATTGCAATATGCTGTGGTTTGAAAGTGGTCATGTTTGAGATCTGTGGCTGCCCCTCTTCACAGGTAGGTACTAGGTGCTTTCTTAATTAGCAGGCTCAAATCATTGATCTTGAAAAGGGTTTTTTTTTTTTTTAACTTCCTAAGCTACTCTAATGGGTAACTGGTCGGTCCTTGCATTCATTCTATGCATATAACTATCTGTACAGTAAAACAATTTATAATCTTTCTTTGACAATGCTTCAGACCAGAAACGGTAGTTGATAAGTCGTTGATTGGCCATAGTAGCCACTTTAGAGATGTACAGGTGCATGTCTCTTGGCTCTTGGGGCCTTGTTACCTTTTGCTGCTAATAATCAATATTTCAAGGATTAATAATATTCATGTTTAACAGGAAAAATCAAGTGGGTTTCAGGCTGCTGGTGGAGATTTAGAATTAGGGAGTTTTAATAAGGATTTAAGAGGTCGATGGATATTCAAGAGGAGAGTAATCTATTAATATAGCCTCCAAGTCATCCGGTGCATTCTGGATCAGTTACAATTCCGATTGCCCAGATCGTAATTAAGCTGTGGTGTTCAAAAATACTCTCAGCTATCTTAATTATAAGGTCCAGTTGACTTTTTTTGAAGAAATTAAGGAAACAAAACAAGTTACTTAATTATATCATATGTTGCGTTTTATTATATTATATATTAGTTAATAAGTTAAATAAAATAGTTTAAAGAAAAATAAAAAAGTTTAATGCTTTAAAGTAATGTAACTAGCTTTTTTATGATTCTTAAAAAAAGTTAACTGATTTTTATAATTAGGACTGAATGGAGTAAGTAATTAGATTAAGAGCCAAACATCAAAGGAAAATATTAAATCCATATTAAATAGTAAATCATTAGGGTTTCATTTTCCCACTACACACCGCCTTATCTCTTTTTTGGAGCATGGGCTGCAAGTGTATTAGTATTAATTTGACCCCTCACAGTTACTCGTTCCGATTATTGATTACTTTCAGTGACTTATTTCGCTCACATTCTTTTTAGGAATTTTAAATTAGCGATACTAAATATAAAACATAGATGAATTTTATGTTTTAGAGAAATTAAAAAAATTAAATATATTACTCAATCATAACATATATTATATTTAGGATGGCAGATAGTATTATATATAAATAAAGGCATATGGGCAAATTTAACAACCAAGTTTAGACAAAAAGACATGCAACACCATAAAGTTTATTTAGATGCAAAAATATACACATGAAATCTTTAATAGGACAAAAATAATGCAACTCTTAACTCTGTTAAGTCTCCGTCAATTTTTCTTCTTATGGGTCTCACCTGCCACAAGAAGAAAAAGTAACGTAGGTTTGACAGAGTTAAGGGTTGTGTTATTTTTGCCCCTTACCAAAGACTTCATGTATATTTTTACACCTAAAATAAATTTTATGGTGCTGGATGTCCTTTTTTCTTAAACTTCGTTGTTAAATTTGTTTATTTTCCCTAGAACTGGTAATTTGGGTCAGTTTGGCATGTTGGACCAAGCAGCCCATTTATTCAAGCAGGTTTAGGTGTGGAAAATGGTAGCCCGTTTCTAACTTCAACCCCATATGTCAATCGGTTTAACTCGCAAGTTAAACGGGTTGAACCGATTACCATTTAAAAAAAAACTGTCCCTGCCTGCTATGAGCTGTGAGATGTCCTGTCTCACACACACTCTCTCTCATCTCATATCTCACACTCTCATAGTCTCATTTGTACTCTTAGTCTCACACTTGACAGTGCCCCACAATTCACAGACCCACACCCACACCCACGCCCATACTTATTGTCTTTATCGACCCTCAGTCCCTACTCCAGTACTCCCTCATGGCTTCACACTCTCACAGACATAGTCACACAATCACAGGCTCACCACCGCCACTCACAACCCTATCGGCCATTGCCGCTAGCCCGTGAAGGTACGAGGCCGCCATCTCCCATTGGCCATCGGCCTACCACTCATTCCTGTTCCTTCCTTCCGTATTCAAGATTCAAGCTTCGGCCTTTAAGTGAGTGAGACCCTGAGGGTGAGTGGTAGTCGGCACTCGTCCAGTCTTCCCCTTCTTCGATCTCGCTAGTCGCCACCACCAAGCATCCAGCCAACATGGATAGACAAATGGGCACATGGCAATGGGTGATTGTGATGTTGCAATTAAAGATTTGAAGCCGTGAGCGTGATGTCGTGATTGCGAGCTTGATGTTATAAAGTTTACTTTTGCGAAAATTGATCTTATTAATTATTAAGAAAGGGTTGAAAGTGTAAGAAGTTGTATTATGTTGCGATTGGCAATGGGTGATTGTGATGTTGCGATTGAAGATTTGAAGCTGTGAGCATGATGTCGTGATTGCGAGCTTGATGTTATAAAGTTTACTTTTGCGAAAATTGATCCTATTAATTATTAAGAAAGGATTGAAAGTGTAAGAAGTTGTATTATGTTTTCAATGAGTATAAAGCTATAGGATTAGTTTCATCTTCAGTCCCAATTGTGGGAGCTACATCAAGCTATAATGCAAATAAAGTGTTAATCTCATACCCGATTGATGCCCCTAACTCTAATGAAGTTGATGGCTATAATGTTTTTAATGTAAGTTTGTTTGTCTATCTACTATCTATATAGTTATAAGTTATATGTAACTCTTAAGATTGGAGTGCATTATATTGATTTTTGTTGGCCCTTTATTATTTATGTGTGGTGAATTGGTGCATGATTTTTTTTTTCATTCAAAAGCAGTATCAGAAGACATATTGAATAATAGATTGGCAACAAGATTCAATGTCCTAGATTATTGGAAAGCTAACTTATCTCAATTTCCTTCTCTTTCAAAGATGGCATATGACATTTTTAGCATTTCGATTACTACCATTTCCAGTGATTCAGCTTTTAGCATTGGATCCCGAGTTCTCACAAAGTACCGATCTTGTCTTCTTCCAGATGATGTAGAACCTCTTGTTTGCGCTTGCAATTGGCTCCTTAGTTTTCCATGAGATGGTACTATCTATTTAATAAATTTAAGTATAGATTTTAGAGTAATATAGTCATATAGAATATAAGACTACTTATCTTACATTTTTACTAATTCTCTTTTGTTGTTTATGTGATTATGTTATTATGCGTGTGCGTGTCGTGTGGGCGGTGCTGGTGTGGCAGAGGATTTTTATGAGCTAGAGCAAAGGGAAACTGCTCTTGTTCCAGTGTTTGCAGCTTCAGATAATGCCTCAAATGTCATTATTGACGAATGATGATGATTGATGAATGATATTGTGTTTGGCATTGTTATTTGTTAACTCTTGGCCTTGTATTTGATCTATCACTCTTCCTTTTTGTGTTTGGCATTATTAACTCGTAGGTCGTGGCCTTGTAGTTGACTAGTTCTAGACTTGTCATAATGTTATTTGTGGACTGTGGTTGTTTGGTTTTCATTTCACTTTTTGCAAGGTTTGCATGAAGCCAAATTGCATTTCATATTTTATTACACTTTTATCATGCTATCTTTAGAAGTTTGAATTTATGTTAAGGCAAAATGGTTGGCAATGGAATGTATGTATGTATGTATGTATGTATGTATGTATGTATGTATGTATGTATAATGCATTTCATATTTTCATGTGTAATTACTAGTACTAAAAACGAGTATAGTCAAATCCATTAATATTTCAGTGAAGCCAATTACAGATTTGGTTAATAATCATGGTTATTGTCACTTAATTTGCTCAAGTACCCTGTGCCTGCATTTTGTCAAAACCATCAATAGTATCATGACATTCATTATAATTACAATGAATACCATTATAGTTTTTGTTAATACCAATGATTACCGATTACTTAATTTGCCCAAGTACTTTATTTCCTCTTTTTGTCAAACTCATAACGAGTCTAATCAAACCCATTATTATTCTAGATAACCTCATTAATGATTTGGTTAATATCAACAATTATAGTCACTCAATTTCCTGAAGTTACTTTTTGTTTAATCATTTTGTCAACATCATAACAAGTATTGCTAAAACCATTACTATTATTGTGAATCTCATTATATAATTTATCATGACTTGTTCTAAATTACTCAATTCATTGGCAAAATCTACGAACGAAAGTATAAACTAATAACTCATTTGTTATTACCACATTTGCAATGGCTATGTATGATTTACAATTGCAATTGTGCAACAAAAAAGACCACATTTGTCAATAACTTACAAGTTTATCCTAAAAATACCACATTTGTCAATTACTTTACAAGTTTATCCCCAAAAAGACCTCATTTATCAACAACTTTACAAGGTTATCCCAAAATCCCTTAACAAAGTTACCACAAAATACTGTGTTAGTCACAAAGTTCATGCAAACCCAAAACACTTTTGTAACTACAATTGTAAAAAGCATAAGTTACCCCCTTCATCCTACTCCTCAACCTCTTTATTAATTAACACTGTCGAGTCCATATTTTTCCTTGTAGAAAAAACACTTCATTGTCATTAACTTACTTAATTATGACACATTTATAGAGCCGTATTAATCATTTCAAAAATACAAATAAATAAATGTCAGTTTAAGTAGAAGTTACTCCTAATAATGTAAAACATTACATTAGCTCAAACGAGACCCTAAATAAACATGAAATGTAATAAAATATGATTCCATCTCTTACAAGCAAGAAAGAAAGAAAGCAAATAAAATGGATTAACCTAATCAAAGTTACTTCCAAAGAGACTTCCATGATTAAATCCTATTACTGATTTTCCTAAGTTACATTACATCTAGATTTTTATTTTGTGAAAACCATTACGAGTCTCGTCAAACCCATTATTATTTAAGTGAATCTCATTACTAATTTAGTTATTACCAACAACTATGCTCACTTCATTTGCTCAAGTACCACGTTCCTTCATTTTGTCAAAACTATAATACATATAATCGAACATATTATGATTTCAGTGAATCACATTACTGATTGCATTAATACCAACAGTTGTTATTTAGCTCAATTTACTCCTTATTTCTTTATTTTGTCACAACCATAACAAGCCCCATCAAACACGTTATGATTTTGGGGAATCTCATTACTGGTTTGGTTTATACCCACAATGTTGACATAAGGAGTTGAGTACTTTAATAATTTATTTATCATCCTTCCCCTTCAGCCATTTGATGGAAAAATTTTACACTAGCCATTACCTTATAAAATGCAACACTTGATGACTTATATTCCACTTAAGCTCAATCTTAACTATATGGTATTTCATACTAAGTTTTTACTTGATAAAAAATAAATACATGCAAAGAACTACAACAAAGCCAACGTGATAATATTTTCTAATGTAGATTACATATTACACATTAGACTTCATATTTATAGTGCCTTTAGGATATCTCCAAACAATAACTAAAACCACATATTTGGAGTAATGACTAATGACTGCAAACAATCAATATAAAATAAGTTGATGAAGTATAAATAAGATTAGCAAATGCCGGAAGGGGAGTTTTCTATTATGACTAAAAAAGTAATAAAGACTAGAGAAAAGAGAGTACGTGGCAGGCCGAAAGGTGGTGTTTTGGAGTTGAAAAGGAACATAGTTGAGGCCAACCAAGCAAAGGATATAAAATCCTATATGCCCCCATACCACTATAATTTGGCAACCAATTCCATTGTGACCATGTGCTTTCAATATCTCTTTTTTATTTCTTTACAATTACATTAGATTATCACCCTCGTCGCTATGAGACAAGTTCTGCTTCACAGACCCATCCAAAGAGGGATCACTAATTATGTGAAGAAAGGTTGGTTATTTTGTTATAACAAACTAATGAAATCAATGTATAAAATCAGGTTAAGAAAGCCCCACCAACATATGTTATATTTGAAGGGAAAAACTATTTGGCTATTATAAGCATTAAATGCATTACTGATGTTGACAAAAAATGTATCACGTATGATCTAAATTCCCTGTTTATCTAGTTTTTAAGAATCTACTAAAACAATCAATGCATATTCGCAGGCAAGTTTCAAAAGTTTTTAAAAGCTAACTTTTGTTTCCTTTGTGATGATGAACCTTGAAATGCTAAAAATAATAAAATTACAAGAGAGACCAATGAAAATGTATTTCCAAAAGGTCAAAAGACATAAGAAATTATGTATTCTAGATAAAAAGGACTGAATCACCGGCAAAAAGCCTCTTAGCAATAACAAAAACACTCCAGCCTGTAGTTTCAAGATGCCTCTTCGGCTGACCTACAAAACAAAATCAAAATCAAACACATAAAATTAGTAAGAAGCCACTGCTTCATCAACAAATGATGCTTCACGGACCTAACTAGGGAGAGGGGAAGAGCAATCCACAATGTTCTCACGGCTTTTGCACAATGACTTGTGGTAGCTTGTGGCAACTTTGGGGCATAGTTTCGTTCCACATCATTCTCATGGCGACTTCTTGTGACTCGAGCAAAAAGGGGTTAGAAAATGTCACCTTTTCACTTGGCCACCCCCCTCTTTGGATCAAAAGCGTATGTTCCACAACTTGCTTCAACTCACGGTAGCTTCAGAGTGTTTAGGAAGCTCACACATAAGAATGGAGCTTCACATTTGTATTCTCTCCCCTTTTCATTATTACATGGACTATTTTGGTCTTTTGATCAATTTGTAAAACACATATTCCCCCTTTGTCACCAATCGGTAATTTTCAAATGTTAGCATGCCTTTCTGAGTATTGTAAATTTATTTGGTATTTAACTAAAATTTTCTCTAAAAATTATATCCAAGGAAAATAGATTCTATGAGAAAAGCAATTTTGATAGGTTTAGAGTATGAGTATGCCACTATACATGGTTTTTAAAAAAAAGAAAAAGAAAAGAAGAGTGTGTAGCAGTGCTTCCAACTCCAATAAGGTGAGAATGTTTACGTGGTTGTTATATCACTTTTATTTATACATAGAAGTTCAAAGTTGGATCTGATGGCTAACAAGGGGGGAGATGCACAGGGCTCAACGAGGATTCTTAGATATTACCCACAAACAATGTGTTTGTTTGACATGGTAAGTATGTGAGAGAAGTTTGGATTAGCTTTTGAAAATAGCTTTTATGGATTCTAAGATAAGTATTTGAGAAGAATTTTGTCTTGACTTGCGAAAAGCTAAGTTTGAGAGTTTCCCAAACAGACTCAAAAATACCTTCAAAATCAATTTTTTAATCATGATTCACAGAGGTAGGTATTAAAAGAAATTTTGCTTCAATTTATATAAATATCTAATTCAGCCATCTCATACACACACAAATATAATTTGAACTTGTGACTTTTTGAGTTATGCGTTAACTCTTTATTGATTAGATCAAACTTTATTGGCCAACTATTATATATATTACTTTTTCAACGGCAAAATACTTTAAAGATATAAATAATATACATGTGTATTTGTTTGTAGCTTTGTATTTATAAAATCCTAGTTTATGTCTCTCAAGGTTTAAACCGCAAGTTCAAGGTAGGTTCTTTTATGGGTGAAATAGTCCAAATTTCTATTGAGTTGTAGGGAACAATGTTATAAATAAAATAAAACTTCAAGGATAAAAAACTATAATTTGAAACTTGAATAATTAAAATTAAAATGAAGACAAATTTACATGAGTAAAGATTATATAAAAAAATTTAACCTCAAGGAACCCATAGTTTAGCCTTGAAATCGTGGTTTGGGCATGGTTAAACAAAGGTTGGATTTTACAAAACCTTTGGATTGTTTTTCCCAAAACCATGGCTCTCTCTCTAAAACTGTAGTTTCAAGAAGTATATCCAAACACATACGGACTACATAGTTCTCATTAAAATTATTCATTCATTTTTGTAGGGTTAAGGCGCAAACTTACTTCAAAAGAATTCCCTCAAGACAAGTGTTGCCACATAATTTTTTTAACAAAATAAAATAGTGTTGATCCAATCTACTAAAAATATAATCTAACGTTGACCGTTAACATTTTTGTATAAGGCAACATTGAAATTTTTTTAAAAAAAATAACTTTTAGATCAACATTGTTCATAAATAAAATTTTTCAGAATAAACACGCAACTCAACTCTTTTTTTCCTTCGTTAGGTCGGACACATGCCATTTCATTGAATTATCGGGTAATACTTATAGAAGAGAAATGTGGCACTGTACAAAATTTCTGTTTAAATTTCCATCACAGACAAATCACTGCAGTCAACTGCGAAGGGGGGTAAAGTTCTGTGCTGTTATTTCCTGTATGCTCGGGGCAACACAGACGAACCAGTGAGACCCATAATTAGTTACAATCCCACAATCACAGTTTGGCGCTTGTTAATTGCAATTATAATTGTATTGTTAGCAGTGCACAAACACTATAAAACATTCATTTGCTAGTCAGAATGAGACATGCTAACAAGACAAGTATAGTCACGAGCGCACACATTGATATCAACATATATATAAAACTATATGTTTATGTAGTTCTTACTGAGATATCTGAGGCAATAATAGAAAGATAGACCATCAAATCAAGAGTAGCTAGGAAGATAAACACACACGTCAGATGGAGATTAGTGCTAATTACATTCCTTTTTGCTCCCCCGTGCTACATATTAAAGTTTCTTCCTTCCCATGTCACGACGCTTTCATTTACCTCCCTCCTGCACAAAAACACAACACAAAGGTTCTTGCTCTAAAATTATGTTCGCAACGAATGAAGCAAACAGAAGCTAGCTGCTCCTGAGAATTGAGACACATAGTAAGCCCAGAATTAATGCAATAACAACATAAGGAGTCAAATTATCACACACCCTATCAAGTATGAAGTATCCTAGGGAGTACAGTAATACAGACAGATGATACGATAAGCAGAGGATAAGAATTTGTGGACAGGGTATCCCTATCAGGAGGGCTCTAGTACCTTCCAAATTGCAGGCAGTGGGGCCATGAAGTCCTTGTTTTCTTATGAAATTCATTGATACACATGGACCCCACCTCTCAATTCCCTATTAAAACAAAAATTTCCACACTATACCTACGCCACATGTTTCTGATATTTTCTCATGAACCTTCCTCCTCCTCCAACATCGTATTGCCTTCTCTACTCGTATAGTATAATCTAATCTAATCAGCACCTTTTTTTTAGAGTCCATGTAATAGTGGATTAAGTTCAAAACAGCGAGAACGACAAAAGGCGAAAGGAAGGGGCTTTCATTGTTAGTTATACGCTTTGGGGCCAAACATAACGAAACCACATTTATTTATTTATTAATGATGAACAATTATACACAGAGAACCAACTTCGATTGAAGTCAAGGAAGGAAGGCTTATCCCACCGTCATCCTTTCAATCGCATATTTCCGATAAAAACATACGACCAGAGGCCTAAACCAGGATCCTAGAAAACCAACGCCTAAAGTACTAGCACTAAAGACTAGAAAAGAGACACCTAAACGACAACAGCACAAGACACTGCAAAAACCAGGTTTAATGATTAAATATGTTTAAGCTTATGGAGACCAACTAAACCGCTAGCTATACCTTCACCTTATTAGTTATTACTGGCGGTCACTCAGTGTACTGTGGGCTTCTGGGTGAGCACTACCCGGCAAGGATGAATAGCAACTCTGAGATCTGCCCAGCGGACGACACGTCAGCCTCTCCTTCCTCGGAGAGTCCAGCGTCCGAAGAAGGAGCTGTTTCATTGCCAGAATCAAATCCTCGGTGGGGTTATTAGGAGGGCTTGAAGATCTGAATTGCTGGCAAAACTTCATGTGACGCTTGAGCGCTTCATCCGTGGTTAGTTCCATTCCCGATCTGAGTGACTCGTCTTTCACCGCCTCTGCGCAAAGCCCACAAATCCAACGACCTTGGTATCTCTCTCGCACACGACTTATGTACGCCGGGGTGCATTCCTCCATTAATCCACAGCAATAGCACTTCACTGTAACAGCCTCTACCACTTCTCCCACTAATGCCTTCGCCGCCGTTTGAACCTCCACCGAGGCCAATAGCGAATTTGATTCATTCAAAACGGTAGTAGTAGCTGTAGCCATGTCGGTGCTATCTGTCTCTCGTTCACGACCGACCTTTTATGTTGAGATCGTTGGATTCAAACTTGGAAGTGAATTAATTGCGATGCAATTTGGTAATTACGTTTTAGAAAGGAGGGAAGTACTGAGAATTTGAAAATGGGGAAATACAAGAAAGGAAACGGATTAAAAACTCTCTTTAATGGAACGGCTGAAATCACTCTAATGCCGTGTCAATCCTGAATGGGTGTGATGTGTAATTCCGGGAGAGATTATCGCTCCTTTTCCCACTCAATCTCTTGTGCTTTCTGGCCGCCAAAAAGCAGAAATCCAAACAGCATACAGTACATATCTCAGAGCCTTCACTGGCTCGATTTCTCCGGCGATAGAATCTCCTCCCTTTAATTGTTTGCTCTTTGACGATTAGAGATCTCTGCCCTCACAATCTCTTATCTCTCCCTCTCGCCCATAAGTAGTGCCCAACGCGGAGGTGAGTCGGATCAGATATATATAAAGCGGAGGATATTTCAATCATATTTGTCCCTCGTTTTATCAAATGTAAAATTGCTATACAAAGTTTCTTTCTCCAATCATTGGCGGTAGGTATCTGTTTTACTGCGCCGGTCTCAATATTAGGATATCTGTACCTACGATCCTAGCCGTTGATCTCGTGATTTACACGCACATGCCGCGTTCTCTTGCGGATGTTTGGATTTTTACTGTGGGGGGAGCAGTACTTGATTTCTGCGAACGTCCTTCACCCCGGACAGTTATCACAGACTCCGTATCCTTTTTAAGGCTAGTTCATGCTGATCCGGATATATGTGTGTGTGTGTATAACTTAAATTAGCTATATTTTCATTGGCGAAAAGAAGAACAACTATACTTTTCAATGTATAAACGAATCATAACACTTCGTCCGTTCTTATTTATAATTTTTTTAGAAAATTTTAAAAAAGTTAATTACATTATTTAATAATATCATAAGTTGTGTTTTATTACATTATATAGTACTACCCCCAGTCCTATTTATAAAACCCGATTGACTTTTTTGAAGAATTCTAAGAAAATCCTAAGAAAGCTAATTACATTACTTTAATACATTAAAATTTATCGTTTTTCTTTAAATTATGTTGTTTGACATATGAACTAATATATAATGTAATAAAATATATTATATATGATATGATTAATTAATGTAATTAGCTTTCTTATGATTTTTCTATGATTCTCCAAAAAAGTCAACTGGGTCTTATAAATAGGACCAGAGGGAGTAGCTCATAAGTCAAACAACATAATTTACAAAAAAACGATAAAATTTAATGTATTAAAGTAATGTAATTAGTTTTTTTATAATTTTTTTTATGATTCTCTAAAAAATATCTTATAAATAGGAAGAGAGGAATATTTTATATTAGTAGACTGGATAAGATCATGATACCACCACGTTAAAATGCAGGTGTTTATAATGAAGAGCAGGATGGCTTATCACAAAAAGTTTAGCATATCGTAGTATTAGACTGAGTGATGATACTATGACTAGAATATTGAAATTATGATTAATTTCAAACATGACCTTAACCATTTCCTCCCATTCATATTATAAAAAATGTTTAACTAAATCTTATGGATGGAAGTAGCTGTTAAAAATAACAAGCATGCATGTCAAAAGTGTAACCCTTTTTTACTAGAACACCATTGATCATGAGGAGTCAGAAAATGAGAGGGAGGATAAGGAAATTATTATAAAATGAGTATTGTATAATAAAGAGAATAATAATTATAAAAGAAATAAGAGTAATAAATGTGATTATATACGATTAAATAATGTGTGGTGTTAGTATATTAACAGTTAATATTTTGTCCAAAAAATATAGAAAAATAGGAAATAAAAATTGTAACATTCTCTAAATATTCCTTAGAATATGAAATAGAACATGTGTGATTATTGTCTCTTGTAGTATAAAACGGATGGAGTATTAATGATTTATAAGAAAAATATGTAATTTGCTCGTCGTATTATGTAGCTAGGTGATGTTTATATTTAGATGTCAAGAAAAATGCTCCAGTAGTAGCCTTTGACCTTATGGCTGAGCGACAACAAAGCTTTTATATATACTCCCTCCGTTTTTATTTATAAGACTCAGTTGACTTTTTTAAAGAATCCTAGAAAAATTCTAAGGAAACTAATTACATTACTTAATCATATCATATATCATATTTTATTACATTATATATTAGTTCATAAGTCAAACAACCTAATTTGAAGAAAAACGATAAATTTTAATGTCTTAAAGTAATGTAATTAGTTTTCTTAAAATTTTTCTAGGATTCTTTAAAAAAGTCAACTGAGTTTTATAAATAGGAACGGGGT
>JBAGKO010000011.1:6872005-6886084 GCA_037177275.1 Acacia concinna
CATCACTCCTACAATAATTTTATTGCATCTTCTCTTTTTTACCATTCTTGGCCGTTGATCTCTCCTGGCCCTGGGGGATTTCTATCGTACATCTCTCTCAAATCTTCATAACCGCTCTAGGGTTTTCTCTCTCTCTCCCTCTCTCTCTTTTAATTTTTTTAAATTTCCCAAGAACTCATGATGGTTAACAATTGAATGGGGGTTAAATGGTGGTATGGAAAAATTAATACACATGGCACATCATGATTGGTTACTTGGACATTCTTAACACAAATAACTTGATTTAAGTATTTTTCTTTTTATAATCACATTATTGATGGTATATTCAATTTTTTTTTTGAAAAAAAAGAATAATCATAAAGTGTGACACATGGTGTGAGCAAAGGTTGGAAGGTGGGAATTGGAGGGAGGAAAGAGAATAGAAGACGAAGTTAGGATAGTGTCACTGTGAGGAAGTTGAAGGGGACAGGTGGCAGGCAAAGGAGATCAACCTCACCGCACGAAACAAATTGGGTACTATTGGCCGAATTTCTTATCTCAATTTCTCAATCAATCTTTGTCTTCGGCTTTTCTTGCCCTTCAAACTTATCATCCCCCGGGTTTCTTTCTTTATTATTCCCTCCATTTTTAAATATAAGATTTATTTTATGTTTTTGTGTTAAAAAAAAATCTTATATTTAAAAACGGAGATAATATTTTTTTTCCTGGCCAAATAAAAGTTTCTTCATTAACCATCCTTCCCTATTTCTTTTTTTGGTACAAAAAAGTTTAGATAAAGGCAAACGCTAATAACCTCATTAGGAATATGATAGACCCCACAACCTCTTCCTCTTTGAAGAAAGAGGATTTAGGAGAGGGTGAGGATTTATAAGAGTAAATTACAAATCGTTCCAATTTCATATTACAGTCAGAGGTTCTGAACATACAGCCCTGTGATCTATGTGACAAAACCTTAATTAATTGTATCAAATCTTATTGACTATTTCAATGATACGTCACATTCTCACTGACTCATTCTAAAAATGCTTCACATCACTGGTGGACTAGGCTCTTTCCTCACTATTGGGCCTCAAAAACCTTTTTTACCACTCTCCTTCGCTCTCATTCTGTGTCAACCTAGCCTCCCCGGTCCATATTCTATTCAAAGCCCAATCAATGAACTGCACCTGAAGCCCGGCCCAAATGTCTAAATACAAAATAACGTCGGCTATACACGATTGTATCGTCAATCGAATAAAATATAAATCCCTTATGCCAAAATATATAGCTATATAAATTCCATGACAATTTGATGTAATCATAAATTTCATTGTTTTCATTTTCAGTCCACACCTTCGCAAGTGTTTCTTAACTCAACTACCTAAATGTTTCTTTATTACATACACACACACACACAGCGCGTGTATATGGGCTGGCGCTCATATATGTAATATATAAATAGATGAAGACATAGCTTGTTTCAATAACAAGGTTAATAATTGAGACCACTGTTCAAACAATTCCCTTCACGCTTGTCCCCACGCCACCACACCATGCATTGTTCTAATAGGAAATTATTGGAAGATTAAAAAATTGAGAAAATAAGTTAATTATGAAAAAAAAGTCAGGATTTGATTTGAAAGGGCCTATATGAAAATATTATGGGTCGTAAAAACTTAATTCGTGTATTAATAATTTTTGCGTGTGAAATTCTTTAGACTATCCTGTAAAAATACATCATATTCTTATCATCAATACAATTTTTGAACACGCATTTGTAGCCAATTTTCCCAGGAAGAAAATGCATCATGAACCCACTCAGAAGTTCCAATTTCATTTTAAAATATGCATGACTACCGGATGGAGATGTTTTTATATATATATATATATATAAATATTGAATATGTTTAATAAAAAAGCATGTGCGTGAGTACAACGACCAAGAGGCACAAGTCTAATGAAGTATATTTGCAGGACTTTCGCATAACAACCACCTCTATCCCCAACACCACCAAAGCACCTATTTTAATTTGACTCCATTATCTATCTTGACTCTGAAAGTTACACGTAAATATATAATAAATGTGGGAGGGAATCTCAGTAATCAGCATTAACAGAAACACCCTCACAAATTACACTATTATATCACTCATTCCCTTTGGAAATATACACACAAATCAACGGATATATGCCCTATTTTTCTTTTCTAGATGGGCAGAAGACTTTCTTGTTATTTCCTGAATTTACAAATTAAAAGCAAGAGGGATATGATGATGCCATCTCAGTGACGTCATGTTGGGACTATGGCTATAAATTAAGTGGTACTTAACCTCAATCACTGACTTGACCGACCGTCCACCTTAATTTAACTAACCCGCAGGTTCAGGGAAGCAGTGTCCACATGTACATGTGCTTAGCTTCCCCATAATGGTCTGGTTTTAGAACTACACGTGTACACCACGTCTATATTCTCCTGCCTCATACACATGTAACGATGACGCATGCCTTTTGTCTTTATCCAAAAAATCCATAAGTGAAGTTAGAGCCACATAATTTCATTAATTATCAAGGCCTCACATCACAGACTCACTCAAACCTGCAGATAAAGACAAAGACCCAAGGCCTCAGTCAATGCAAACCATTAATTAATTAAAATGATAGAAAATGAAAATGATGATAGACTAATGAACCTTTTTTCTTTTCTTTTTTATCTGGAGGCGAAGGCGTGCTTCACAATTATCCTCATAACACAGAAATATAGTAGTATTAAGTTTTTCATAATACAAGCCAAGGGTCACGTTCAATACACTTGCTCCCACAATTTCCTCTCAATATACCGTATTGACCAGAGAAGAAGATTTAATTTGATGTCCTTGAAGGGAACACAAGAGAAGAAGGTGTTAAGATTAGAGAACAATCTACATAAACATTACTTTAATCATCCTTTAATTAAGTTAAGAAGTCTGGCTGGAAAATATGCAGCAAATATATATATATATATATCTCAAAGATAACGTATACGTAGGCATGGTGACCTCATGGACATATCTTTACGTACGTACCCCAACATTTATTTACAAATGAAGCGTGTTGGTTTCGATGACTTGACGTGGCATATAAATAAAGTTTAATTGATCGACGTGGTAAATTTAAAATTGGTTTTCTTCGGTGATGGCGAGAATGGGAGCTAGCTAGTCACCAATAAAACGCAATAAATCACAGCCAACCAGCCTGTTAGGTTATTCCAATATAGAATTATATATATGCTTTGAACGTATAACTATTTTGAACTTTACATACATATCTAATCCTATTAAAATAGTCAAGAATAGTTATTTACTTAGCTATAAAGTTCGAACGAACGGTCGACAGAAATATTAGAGAATACAAGAATAAAATGTTAAATACAATGTTTGAGAGAACAATTTAATTTGTTGGTGGCTTGAGGATGAATTAAAAGCTTCTAGAATGATGACTGAGCTGTATATGATTTGGTGTGAACTAGCTAGTCCCAATTTTATCGTTTCAAACCAAGACTTTGGTTTTACATATATAAACAAAATACCAACTAATTATCCTAAATGCTGGGCCAGATTCTAGTATTAATTAGAGGGAGGATACGAGTAACACGTACGACTGCATTTACACGTTCAAGTCAAGATCCATTTGATTTTTTTTGTTTTAAAATTACCTTTTTTACGCGTTGCCTTTTTCTGGAAGTCTTTTGAAATTTTAATTCATATATATATACACACACACTCTTATTCATTTCTCCTTATTTTCCTACTCTTCTGCGCAGTCTCTCTCATTCGATCGACTTGGAATATAATTATGCTTTTCCCATTATATATGCTTCCATGGTTAAAATTGTTGATCCACATTATTCCACTATACGTGTATATTCTACCTCAAGCTTCAAATTCGCCTTCTTCTCTTTCGTTTGACTAACCATTATTTTGGTTTTACTTGCCCAGAAGGGAAACACAAAACTTTAAAATGTTGAGAAAATTTTAGAGACCCGGCAGGTACGATAGATGACCCTTCGCAAGTGGCATCTAAAATTAAAGTCAACGGGATCGATCATGTTAAGGGGTAGGGTGGGTCAATAATAATCAAGAAAACCCATCCAAATAGCGAAAATCATTTTATCTTTCTCTTCATTGTTTCAGCCGTCACGTCATGCTAATTTACTCCTACACTACCTATATTAGAGCGCGTCAAGAGAGACAGACTGGACGGGCACAATCGAAGAAACTGTAAACCAAGTAGTGCCTTATAACCTCGGTAATTTCCACTTTCCCACAACTTTCCTTCGCCTCATCACGAATAAAAGTCTTCTTTATTCTCCTCTATATATTTGTCATCTGGCTGGCTTGGATTTATGAATTGTTTCATTTAACTCTTAAACCGCGGTATCGATATCTCTTCTCCTGATCTCTCAGATCTCTGTATCTTTCTTATTTTTCCTTCCCAGTGAAGCAAATTCTCTGTTATGGAATCAGCATGCGTGGATACCTCTCTCAACCTCAACGTTGGTCCTCGGGACACACAAGAAACCACGGTTCGTAAAATTAACTAAAACACATTTATCCTTCTTCTTCGTCAATTTCTAAGCTAGCCAGTCTTGTCTAGTCTGGTAACCGAATCAAGAGAGTTTAATTTCGTGATGACTGCATGCTGAGGACTTGGTGCAAGAGTTGCATCGTTTGATCAGTGAGAATCAGAAGCTAACGGAGAGATTGGCTCACTTGCGTGAGAACTACAATCTTTTGAAAAAGCAACTGAGCCAAGTGATGACCAATTGCAAGAACACCAACAATAGTAGTCCTGAAAGGGATCCGACTAATAATCTGTCATCAAAGAAGAGAAAGGCCGAGACGGATGCCTGTATCGATAATATGATTAGTATTAGCGGCAATAATAATACTGAGTGCATAAGCAACATAACCGACGAAGATTCTTCTTTCAGAAGGCCTTCTGCTAAGGTTTCCAGAGTTCTGGTGCGCACCCTAGCATCAGATACTGGCTTGGTAAGTTCTTCAATGTTACCTAAAGTTGTCTTTCCTTCTCATATGCATCAACGTAACCTTCTAAGATGAGAGCACTACTAACTTAGCTAGCTGGCTAAATCAGTTCTTAAAGTCTTGATTTTTCTGGTAGTTTAATCAATGGACTATATATGCCATGCTTTCAGTCAGTTTAATTCGCCTCAGCGTGTTAGTAAATTTTGTAGCTAGCTAGCTTGCAATTAGTGAATCAGTATGGTTAATTATTATGTGTGAATGTACAGTATGTGAGGGATGGATATCAGTGGAGGAAATATGGTCAGAAGGTGACTCGAGATAACCCTTCTCCTAGAGCTTACTTCAGATGCTCCTTCGCACCAAGCTGCCCTGTGAAAAAGAAGGTACTCCATTCACGCTAAAATTAACTAATTAACCCACTTTTCAGGTCAGCAAAATTATGGTTACTGATATATATATATATATATATATATAGGTGCAAAGAAGTGCAGAAGATCCGACAGTGTTGGTGGCGACCTACGAAGGAGAGCACAACCATGGGCAAAATGGAACTATATTACCAACCCTAGTATCGAGCCAGAGCCAAAGTGATTCAGGAGTAATATTGGGTGAACATGGTGGAAAGTCAATGCAGCAGTGTTTGGTTCAACAAATGGCCACATCTTTGACCAGAGACCCCAACTTTACAGCGGCACTTGCCACCGCCATCTCCGGCAAAATTTTAAATCTTGCTTCTAATTAATATTATTGATGAACATCATGTGTATTAGTAGTTCGATCATTGCGATGTTTCAGAGACAACGGTCTGCGGAGAGTACATGGATGTATAGATTGTTATCTTTTATTACCTATTATTGCAAGCATCCTTTTGTGTTATGTGCTCTTCACTGGTTTTTTCATTTTTTCCTCGCTGTTCTTTCTTATGAATAAGAGCTACTCCCTCCGGTCCAGAATATACACTTCTAGAAGTATGGGATCTAAAATATAAGGAGAAAGTATACTTTTAGTCTTTTAAATTTAATTGATGACCTTTTTTAATCCTTTAACTTTAAAAAAGTGTATTTTTAATCCTTTTAAATTAATGCCGTTAACTTTATTGATGGAAAATGCTGATTCAGCATGTCCAAATTTAAAATGTTGACATAATTTTGTATTTAAGTTATGTGTAAATAAAAAAATAATTAAAACTCTAATAAATCTTTAAGTTGCCGTCAAAATTAAAATCACCATTTAAATTATGTCAGCATTTTAATTTTCCTTCAATGAAGTTAACGGCACTAATTTAAAAGTACTAAACACACAAATTTTAAAGTTAAGAGATTAAAAAAGTACTTCGACTAAATTTAAAGGATTAAAAGTGTAATTTAGCTAAAATATAAATTACTTATAAAATAATTAATGTTTATTTTCTAATTTTGTCCCTGTAATTAATACTCATTTTAATTTGTTTATCCATTAAAGTTTCAAACACAATTTTTAATAAAGGGTAACAATGGAAAAAATATTCAATTTAGAATATATTTAATAGGTCAAGTGTCATTTCTTATTTCCATTTCTTATTTCTCATAAATTAGTTTAAACACAATATATTAGGGTATATATAATTATGTTGAAAATAGCGAGTGAACACAAACGTAGGACAACGAAAAAGCACAGTATTGCATAAAAGATGTTTAGGTTAAGGGATCGGAGGGCTGGGAAAGTGGGGAGATTCAAGATAGGAGATATAGCCGACGGTGAGAGGGAGCCCAAAAGAACAGAATCACGTGCGCCGTATATATTTGACCAAAATCCCGAATGGTTAATTATTCGCCATCTTCTTCGAAGAATCCAATCGTGTTTGCTTTTCACATATACACAGTCAACGTCGGCTCGGTAATTTAATTTAACTTAGTAGACCAAATTAATACCTCCCGCTAGGTTGGAAGGGCATTATCAAATTGAACGTTTAATGATCTTAATGGCCCGGCCCCATTTGTACAGACGACAGATAAGAAACGAGCAGACTAATTGGAAGTTATGGACGACGTGCGTGCATGTTTTGGAATTTTCTAATTAATATGAGTATTGATATCCATAATTACCAAAAAGAACGAAATTTTCACAAATTTTCTTTTTCATTCATCATATATATATATAGAATTTTTCACTTGCCAACTCTCTCACTGATTCAAACAAGTAATTATAAGGAAGAGCTAATTGAAGAGATACAGTAGTAAAATGAACTAGCTATCAAGTGCAAGTATCTGGTTACTCTAGTCATGCAGTATAATGATTATATGGTAATTATTCATGTGTTTCTTTAATTTGGTCATTATTACTAAGTTTAGAAGGACTACAGCTACTGCTGGTGAGGGTTTTGTTCCGGTCATCCGAAAAAGTTAGTCGTGACTTAGAATTTCAGGTGTCAAAAGAAGCTTTTTTACCTGAGGAACATAGTCAAATCATGGAGGAGAGAGTGACAATAAGAGTGTCACACATCAATAAATAATACTGTGATATAATCTGGCCCTCGTCCCACCTGCTTATATTGACTAGGTGAAATTGGCCAACGTCCACAAGACCTCTGGGGGGTTTGACCGTGCCATTCATTGTCGACAGAGATTGATGTTAATATCTATATATATGGTCCTTCGCAACGGCTTCATGAGTACTTTAATGATTTCCAACCATCAACTAGCTTCTACTACTCTTATGTACTTTCTCCAATTTTATTTATAAGACCAGTTGATTTTTTTAAAGAATTCTAGAAAAATTTTAAAAAGATAATTACATTACTTAATCATATCATATATAATATTTTATTACATTATATATTAGTTCATAAGTCAAACAATATAATTTAAAAAAAACGATAAATTTTAATATCTTAAAGTAATGTAATTAGCTTTTTTAGAAATTTTTTAAGATTTTTTAAAAAAGTCAATTGAGTCTTATAAATAGGATCGAACGTAGTATATGATTCTGGTTCTTTTTCCTTAGGTCTGAATAAACTCTCCACCAACTCTATGATTGGCTGACTAGATCTCAAGAATTCCATTTTCAAACTCCTAGCGGTTATTGTTGACTTTCTGTTTTTTTTTGTGGGTCAATCATCCCTAATAATAACAGTTTCATTTATATCTCCAATTTTTTTACGTAAAATATTTTAAACAATTCCTTTAAAGGGGATGAAATTTGATTTCCAAACTAACTATCCATGGTTATATTTTAGATAATTATGAATATAATTCATAGTTATTTTTCAAAATGTATATGTTTCCTCTCTGTGTGTTCACTGTTCAGTAATTTTTACTAATCTTAGATATAATATATACAGCGGTGCTGGTCATATATAGTTATCCTATAGATCTACATCATGTTTAAGGCTAATACGTGTTTGTGAAATACCTAAGTTATGCAAATAATTTATTGTTTTAAAAGCTACAAAAGAAAATTCATGATAATTCTCGTGATTTGGGAATTGGTTTAATTCAAGCTAGGCTAGCTATGTATGAACAGAAAAACAACATGTAATCTCCAAGCAAGTTTGGTTTTCATAGATAACTTTAAGTAAGTCATAAGAAATTAATTTTCTAATACAATTTTCAAATAATCCCTTGGTCATCTTGAATTCCTTGCTTTGTGAAGGAAACATTGAACTGGGTATAATGACAAGTTTATTCCTTTTCAGCCAATGCGGTGGCGGGGTCACTTGAGCCTGGGAATTTATTATATACAATTTAATTGAAACATTAATTGTCGGCAAATACTCAATTAGCTTGGAACATACACATGACTTGTTTATATATATTAATTCTTACCTTTGAAAAATAAATGTCCTTTGGGAGGCATCGAAGTTACGAATAAAAAAGAATCAAACTGTGCAAGTTTTCCTTTGGTAGGCTCCATTCCATATCCTCAACTAACTTCCAATAATAATCTCTCTCGGTTTTTTTTTAATTGATTGAAGCATTACACTTAAGAATTTACATATCGGAATTAAGCCATGAAATTGCCTAAAATAAGATAAAAGAGATCAAATCTTAGTTTAGATCAGCTAACATATTATATCCTAACAAGGAGTTGGATGGACGCCAATAATGATGAGCCCCATGTTTGTATCATATACCATATTTGCCAAAAAGTTGGCACATCTCTTTGACTTTCTATGAGCATGTACAATATGTAGATTCCAATTTTAAAAGATCTAGTTTTGTTAGTCTCATGTTGGAGTGGATGACATATCCCTCCATCAACCATAAGAGTGTGGATTGCTTCAGTAGAGTCAGAGTATAGTCAGATATTGTTAAAGCCCATGTCTCTACACACCTTGAGTCTTGTGTAAATCGTAAGTATTTCAGCCATAGTAGAAGAGCTAGTTCCTAGATTTTGTAGGAACCCTCCTATCTAGTGTCTTTTGTGATCCTGTATTAGTCCACCTGTAGCCGCTCTCCAATGTGACTTGACAGAACCATCAACATTGATCCTGATATATCCTTTCGGTGTTGGGCACTATACGTCCTGAAATCTACATGGGAGGTTGTATACCTTATGGATTGATTTTCCACCTTTCACTTTTTCCAACAGTAAATATTTGCATTGATGGATTAGTGATAGGTGGTTGCTACCGGTTCCCTCAAATGCTTGGCAACATCTATTCTTTCAAATGATCTAACACATCAATCCAAAGATTTATGTCCACAGCCATCTGGGAAAGGATGGCGATCTCGTGTTGTGTCGGTTGTTCTAGGATAACCTTATTTGCAAATTATTACTAAAGAAAGTACTATGATATATAGGGTTAACGATGAAAGCCACAAAGAGCTTACAATCTAGCAATCTCTCAAAATATGAAGAATAAACTCTTCTCTATAATACTCAAAATGACACTCATAATTATGCCGACTTAGCTCACGGCTCACTCTAAGAGGGCAGGCTTTCATAAAAAACTTGCCACATGAAATATTTTGCTCTTTCCAAAATTGGCCACCGCCATATACTTTTCTAAGGAGGGTCATGATCTTGGCTTCTATGATCTTTTCAATAGATTGTAGACGAACTTGATGCTGAAGGTACTATTAGATGATGCTTTCCAATACAAAGAATAGGAGTTGGTTGAGAAATAGTAGGCGGAGGCATCTCCAAAATGTGATGTACTACCCAGCTTGGCAAGAATAGCATCAATTTACTACAATCCCATGTGCCAGCGATATTAACAAAGTTGGTAACCCAATTATCATTATTTAGGAGGTGATGATTTTTATCAACATAGTGAAATAGAGGTTGCTTAAGATTGAACCACAATTCCCACCATACATTAGTGTCTTGACCATTTCTAATTTAGCTTCCAACTATTTTCTGAAAGGAATCCCATACTGTAATTATTGCACTCCAAACTACCAATTAATTTCTTTTCTTTATTAACGTTGTGAATTTTGCAGCTCCACATTTATACTTGTGCTGGATGCATTGGACCCACAGAGAGTCGCACTTTGTCAATAAAGCCCACAAAGTTTCATAATGAATGCCTCATTTTAATGATATAGATCTTTGAATCAAAGGCCTCCAAAATCCTTTTTTTTTTTTTTTTTAAATTTTGTCCCAAGCAATCGGATGCATTTTGGTTTTTTCAGTCACCATAGTTTCAAAAGAAGTCTCTACTCAATTTATAAATCGCCTTCAAGACCCCTTTGGAATCAAGCTAAGAGAGATTGCTTAATACCTAATCTCTCTAGTTTAGGTATTACGCAAGGCTATACTGTATATATACGCTATGAAGATATATAGTACGACCATCTAGTTTTATACATCCTCTTAAAATTTAAAGCAATATGGTCCAATAGATTTATTGTTTTAATATATTCGACAGTCTCTTAGACTTTAAAAATAGTTAACCTTATAAATAGTATAGCCGACATACAAATTTTATATATTTGTATGGGTGGATATTAGTATTAGTATATCCATTAAAAATTATAAAAAAAAAATTCTTCTTCCCATCCTTAATATAAGAATGTTTGGAGAGTTTATCTTAGTCCTAAATATAAGACATATTTTTTTATACTTATCAATTTTTTTAAATTATCTTTATTGATACTCCATTAAAATAATCAAATATGATAGAAAATGAAGGAGTTAAGAGAAATACTTACATATTCCAGAAGTGCCACATCATTTGAACCCTATCCAATAAAAACATAACATCTCATATCATTTTAATCCTCGATGAATGATGTTTCACATGAAACGATTCACATTTTATTTTGTATTTAAGAAAAATAGACATCAATTTGGGAAAAAAAAAGATCTGCCAATAATTTTTGTTGAAAATATTAAAAATAATATAAGCTGTTATGTTTTAAATTTATTGGACATGGTTTAGATGATGTGACACTCATGGAGTATATAAGTACTTCTCAATAATTAAATAAGATGACTAAATTGTTTTAAAAAATGCATTTCTTATTAACTAAGTTATTTAATCTAATCAACTTGGTCAAACATATCTTATGTCAAGGATGACAGGTATTGAAAGAAATAAGTATAGGTAGGTATGGTTTCCCTTGGAAAGCAAGTAGTTAGAAGCTGCTCCTAATTAAGGAGGACCAAGAGTGTCAAACAGAAATGGGTTTCGCGTGTAGACAGTGTTGAGGTTGTGTTGTGTTGTCCAAGGCAGAAAAACGCGGGAAGGGGCTCCACAAAAACGGTTTCATTCCTTAACCATAACCAGGCCGGCCTCAACATTTGTCCAACTGGACAACGCAACCAATAACGGGCAAAACACACAAATATATTCTCTCCGATTCTATTTATAAGATTCGGTTGACTTTTTAAGAGAATATTAGAAAAATCTTAAAAAAGTTAATTATATTATTTTAAGACATTAAAATTTATCATTTTTCTTTAAATTATGTTGTTTGACTTATGAACTAATATATAATGTAATAAAATATGATATATGATATGATTAAGTAATGTAATTAGCTTTTTTAGGATTTTTTTAGAATTCTTCAAAAAAGTCAATTGGGTCTTATAAATAGAACCGGATAGAGTATATGGATAATATTTATTCTGTCTTAGCTCCGACGACTCTTTCTCGCTAATTAAGTTTTTTATCCATGTTCGCCGGCCGCCACCTCCACCATCCCACTTCCTCTTAATTACTCTCCAAAAGTATACCCTGCTGTTTCAAACATTAACAACCTTCTACATCCATCCGCATGTCTTAACATATGTCGTCATGCATGGCGTTGAGTTGACCTTCACTATCCTTTATTTATGATATTCTCGTCTCTCTCTTCCATCTATCACCCCTTTTTGGCTCAAGATCGATTTCGCCTTTTCTATTGGATTTTTACACAACTCACGATATATAAATATATCAGTATATCATGTTTCGGTCTGGAATAATGTTGTGTCTTCTTGTGTTGGTGGTTTTTGGTGCGACGCCCAGAATAATGGCAGCAGCAGCAGAATCGAATTCTGAATACACTCTGGATTCAGTGAGGAAGGCTTTGGAAAGACAAGAGGATACCATCATTTTTAATCTCATCAACAGAGCTAAGTTCCCACTCAATTCTCATACCTACGACCAACATTACATGCACACCACCTTTCCACGTTTCCCTGCCTCGCTTCTCGACTTCCTCGTCACTAACACCGAGGCCATTCAAGCAAAGGTACTGGCTAAGAAAACAAACTCAAACTTACTGTATATGGGTATTGCTTTAGAAAGTGCGTAGTACATGAAAAATACATCTTGTGGTGTTCTGCAGGCAGGTAGATATAAAAGCCCCGAGGAGAATCCCTTCTTCCCTGAATATTTACCACAGTCACTTGTGCCCGATTTCCCCTTCTCAAAGGTGATGATATTCAACATGACTCTGGTGTGCCTTTCCTCTGTTATGTCCATTCCGATTAGAAGAATTCTTTATTTTTAAACTTGACTGCTTGTTGTTTAGATTTTGCATCCTGGAGCCGCTTCAGTCAGCATAAACAAGTCCATCTGGGCACTTTATTTTCAACAGCTCCTTCCACTGCTCGTTGCTTCCGGTGATGATGGTAACTATGCACAAACTGCAGCTGCTGATCTTTCCTTATTGCAGGTTATACCTTTATCTGGATTTCAATTCTATGACAAGTATGTGTGTGCATATATATATAGTTTTGAAGTCGTTGGCAAAAGAAAAAATATATGGTTTTGAAGTCATGGAGATCAGGCTTCTTTACCAACCTTTTGAAATTGCAAACAATGCAGGCCATATCTACAAGGATTCATTACGGGAAGTTCGTAGCAGAGATTAAATTCAGGGAATCCCCTCAGGACTACGACCCTTTAGTTCGAGCTCAGGTGTGTGTGTGTGTGTGTATTAGTTAATAACGCTTTCATCCGCAGGGAATGAACAAAATATTGGTTAGATTCATACAAAAAGATTTGAGGGTTGACTGATGCATGCAGGACAAAGAAGGATTGATGAAATTGTTGACATCGGAGAGAGTAGAAGAGATGGTGAAGAAGAGGGTTCAAAAGAAGGCAATGGTGTTCGGGCAAAACGTGAGCCTTGAGCGTGACGACGACGATGACAAGCCAGATTACAAGGTCAACCCTTCCTTAGTTTATCGCCTCTACGAGAAATGGGTTATCCCTCTTACCAAGGAAGTTGAGGTCCAGTACCTTCTACGCCGCCTCGATTGAACTGAATAAAGTGATATCCTTGTTCGTCGGTTCATTCGAAGTCTTGCTTCATCGTGCATTGTCTGCAAAAGTCAGCCCTGTATAATTTTAAAAAGAGAAAGAAAAGTCAGCTTTGTAGCTTTATACCATATGAATGAATAAAAACTTATATAACGCTAGATAGTTTATCTGAATCGTTTTATTAATGGGTATAAACAATTGTCTGGAAGGTAAAAAATTTCAGGTGAGACCATTCAAAATTACTTTTCCAGCGAGCATACCTGAGAACGATAATGGGTATATTTAGATTAAAGATTGCAATTGGTACTTTTAAAAAAATAAGATTGAGTAAAAGTAAAATTGGGTAAAAGTAAGATTAGATAATTTGATTTGTGTTTGGAATAAAGATTGCAGAAGTTA
>JBAGKO010000011.1:6897163-6912110 GCA_037177275.1 Acacia concinna
CATATGTAATCCTCTTTTTTTTTGTACAATATGTAATCCTCTTTACGTTACAATAAGTACAACCAAACACTGTAATCAGATTTACATATAATCCTATCTCATGTAATTGAACCAATGAGTACAAGAGTATCTTGATTGACTATTCAATAATTTAATGAAGACTAATGGCTTGAATGAATGACTCCATGTTCCGCTTGAGAGTTGGGGACACAAGTGCAAAATTTTGTCGCATAGGTTGGCATTAAAACTTGGAACGGGAAGGACGTTTTATCCTTTAAATTTGCAGTTTACAATTTTTTATTCCAGAGACTGAGAAACACACTAGTTCCGCAGGCCGGAAAAAACCCTTCGCCTTGTGATTGGTCATAAAAAAATGAATATAGGATCATGATTCTATACAGCACCAAAGTGGAGAAACACCGGATATAGTAACCTATTGATCAGAGGGAATATCGCAAGGAAAAGATATCCAAATTAGACAAGATCCAAAAATATTAATTTTCTGCGGATATAATAGTAAATACTAACTAAAAACACCAGTACTTTACACTTCATAGCAGTTAATCCTCCTTACGAGACAGAATGCCTCCTGTGTCTAGAAGATGCACCGGATGATTTGGTGTATCCTTGGACAATAGATGTTGGGCTATTTGAACTTCCTGATGTCTCTGAGCTCCTGCTCTCTCCCTGTCCTTTCCCACCAATCCATAACTTGTCAAAGATTCTCCTTGAACGTGAATGAAGTAATTGCATACCACTTCTGCTGCTTTTGCTATTATTCTTGTTCAGTTTCCCATTCTTGGGAAATTCTTCTTCCTTGACCTTCAAATCACACATCTGGTTCTCGAGAGATTGGCACTTCTCACCAACTGTTTTCTCACATTCTTCATCTGTGCTCACTGTGTACAAAGGCTTACGTGAATTCTTATTACCAAGAGCTTGGACGCTGGCAGAAGCCCTAACCTGCTCAAAAAAGAGAACCTGCACTACGACCCGAAGTGGAAGCCGCTCATTCTGTGCGGCATGCATAGATGCATCCACAGACAGTCTCTTCACATCCATCAGTCCACACAGTTTCTTCCTTTCAGCTTTTGTCATATTTGGGTGCTCCTGAACACAAAAACCTGTCATTAATTAGGTTGATTCGCCATTGCGGCTGCTTATTGTAAGCAACAATGAACAAAAACTGGCACAAATTAAGGTTCTATTATTGGTTATAGGTAGTGAAATTTAATATCAGATCCACCAAATAAGAAACAAGGAATTATACTGTTCATTCTATTAACCAGTAGCAGATTAGTGTGTAATATGAGAGGGAACTGCCAAGGAATTCCAAACAGTGCCCAATTAGTCCTTCAGTAAGCATAGCTCAAACATAAAAGCCACACAAGTAACATTTAAAAATTGTAAACAATGTCAGGGAGTACATTGAGCATACCTTCAAGTACATGTCAACAGCTCTGTACAGACCATCATGATTGGGTCTGGCGAATACTGGAACTGTTTGTGACAAGTCAACAAAACTAGAAAGGCCAAAATTCGGATCACATGCAATTTCTGCAAGAAAACTGTCCACCAATTGGCCAACATTCACAAGGACAATATGTGCAAAACTAGCTTTGTCCTTCTCCGCAATTTCCACATTGTAGCTGATGCCCTTTTGATTCAAAAATCGATTCAAAAGACATTGTACCAACTGAACATCATATATGGTAGTTTGAGGAGGCCTTGCTGGGATCAGTAGATCTTTGATGGAAGCTTCATGCAATTTAAGGCAGGTGCTCTTCATTAATTCCTCTTTTGCCAATTCATCTACACCTACTAATATAGCCATTTTCAATAGTTTCAGAAGAAAACTACAAGAACAACACATTGCATCGTCAGATGGCAATAGACAGACAATCGTTTCAACCAGAAATTTGTTTCTCCGAGCATGAGCTTCAGAAACCAATGCTTCAATAGAATCAGGCAACCACCTAATTGCGTACGTTTTCAGGGCCTCCCCAATCACAGTACCATCCATTCTTCCCTTTGACTTCACAGTAATCATTACTCGTTTGTAAATATCAATGTCCAGCTCACAAATATCTTCAACCCACCAATCCTTAGGAACAGAGTCAACTTTCTCTTCATAAGTCATCTTGTGCTCTGTAATTCTATCAGGCTCAGTTAGTTTCCGGTTATATGTGTAAGACCATGTGATGTTAGCTAGGTCCACAGAAGTTTTAGAAGCTATAGAATCTATACATCTGCCAATGATCTTCAAGTCCTCAGACCATGGGAGAAAAGATTTAGCAGTTTGTAGAACAATTATGGAATCTTTCCAGCTCCGCAGGATGCTTGAGTTAAGAAATACCTCAATTTTAAAAATTAAATTTCCTTTATCAATATCCTCAGTCATTTCAAGATACTCAGATGCACAGCGTGCCGCCACAATGTTGTGAGCACCAATAGTAACAGCCATTCCATAGCAGAATTTTGCACATAATTCAAATGCCTTGGCCCCTCCGGGGAGCTCATTCAAGAAAATTTCGTCAGAGTCCTCTTCATTAGCTTTTGCCGCAAGCTTTTGTAATCGGTTGCACTTGGACAGTAAAGGGAACTGCAACTCATGATAAAACCAAATGATGAAACGGTTCCAAGATAACTATTATTTCCAAATCATACGATGACTACCTAAATCATTTTGCAAAACAGGACACATCAAAGATTCAGAAATTGTCTGTACCTTGTGGAGGTAAAACTTGACTTTGCCAACATTTATGACAATATCAGTAGTCAATTCAGATGACGAATACCTGCAAAAATTGAAATGAGCATACCAAGCTGACAACAACTTTTGAGGAGAAAACCAAAAAAAAAAAAAAACAAATCGTTACTGACTAAACAAAAAGAACTTAAAAAACCCCACCTAACTGATTCTATGCAATAAATAAGGGATTCACATCGCATTCAAAGATTATGAGTGTGTTTGTAATAACTTATAAATGACCTATTGCGGAATACGAAATAAATATGTGAGAGGGGTCTTTCTGGTATTGCGTAATAAGTCACTTATAAGTGACTTATTTGAAATTACCAAACAAGCCTTATGTTAAGTAAGAGATCAACATTATGCCAGCCTGCCAGGATATTTCAGCTAACTCTTTTTTACTGGGAAACACGGCTCTAAGGCCAAATCCCAGGACCGACCCTATCCAATAAAATTAGTAACCATCTTAGCCTTTCCGTTTCTTTCTTTTCATTTTATTATGCAGAATTCTTTTCTTTTTTTTTGGGGAACAGTTATGCAGAATTCTGGCCTTCATCACTTATGAGTGAAACCTCGCTCCAAAGGCACAAATGATATATCACTGTCAAAAACAATCCATCAACAATTATCAATTAATCTCTTAATATCTATTCTCAATACACAATGAATCTGCATACACTGGAGATATCACAAATCAAGATGAACAGTTGAGTGGAGGAAGAAATATATGCGTGTGCTGTAGAGAGAGAGTCAAGCAACCGATTCGTGATTGAAATAATGATATTATTTAAAGAGGCTTCTCGTCCAATTATGAGGAAATGGAACGGGATATCCTAACAGAGATGTCGAATGATCCATTTAATTTTGCCATGGGTGGACGGTGGACCACAATCTCAAAATACACACCCACACACTTATATGCATAAATGTATATATCACAGTTCGAAGGGTGGACCACCCCCTACTTTTTCACGGTGTTCCTCCCTTTTCTAATGTCACCGGCAATTAAAGATTAACATCTTTTCAATTATCAACTTAGTCTATTCGTGAAGTTTATTCTCTTCTCCACGCTGCGTTTTCAAGGTGGTCATAAAATAATGAAATAGAAAGGAATGATCATGCAGGACACCATATTCATCTCAGTTCTCAACGCATTCAGGAATATATACCCACCAGTAGTAGAGTCTCACTCCGGTTTTAATTTTAGTTCGAATTCAATGCAAAACCTCAAATAGTACCGATATGAATTAATATGCCTTTGACAAATACTCCGACTATAACTATCCAAAAAAATGCAGAAGATTCTCGAGCACTTAACAACAACAAATTGAAAAAAAAAAATTCAAGACCCGGACTCTGCAGGTACTACGACACCGAAAGTCATAAAAAAAGAGAAGAACATTCTCGTAAATGACTTCATGTTCAAAGACAACTTGAGGAAAGAAAGGAAATAAGGCTTCTCAGCTCTCACCTGATAGACTTTCCTTCAGCTTGAAAGGCATCAGGCTTGGATCCCAACTTCATAAACTTCATTTTCTTGCGAACAAAAAATCACATATAACCACGGAAGTACACCTTCAGGCTAGACGACAAACTGTTTCTTCTCCGCTGCAGCCTGAGTCGGATATATGAACAGAACAATGCCTCTCTCTAAGGGCGCTTTGTTGATGCCTGGTAACCTCTGGCCACCAAGTCAAGGAACAGAGACAAGCTTGACTCGACTCAGTTTCCAAACTTTAGACCAGAAAAGGCACTCCAAAACACGCCAGCCGGCCCTGCATAAACATAATACCGAAACCTTTACTGCCTCGCTCTAATAACTCGTTTTTCGTGTTAGTTTTTTTCATTGATGACGCTAGAAGGAGGGAACAGTTGGCAAGCAGGTTTAAAAGAAAGAAAAAGCAAAGACAATCAGAAAACGTACTGGGAATCACGCCGTATTCAACCTCTTGAGGTTGGAAAGAGAAGGCTGTCTAGAAACTCAGAGCACTCTTTTTTTTTTTTTGCCCAACTAGAAACTCAGAGCACTCATGACTTGTTTTGGGAAATGAAGAAAATGTGTGAGTATGTATATTTATTTATGAATATAGTTTGAACAGTGGCTCTAGCATAAAGCTCTTTGCGCAAAGACAAAAATGACATCAGAAGATAGAGGGGGTTGATTTGGAGAAAAAGAAAAATGGCGTCAGAACTCGGAAACGAATTTTTCCTGTTGGCCAGTCTCAGAAACATAATTAATTATTAGTGTGGCTTAGAGAAGGAGATTAAGAAGGGTAGAGGTCTCACTGGTTAAATGAACGGCAAAATAAATCCTCGCCGCCTTTGCTTTAAGTACTCCTGATCCGGTGAAGATCTTCTCGGCTCTGGTGGGGGCAAATATCAAAAGGGTGTGTCTTGGCTCTCTCCTAGGGTCAGAATGGAGATGGACTCACAAGTCGCAACCCACACTCTACTGTGGGATATGGACGATGATGATGGTTAGAGGTCTGACACAGTTGTTTCTGCAACCTCTGAATGTGGCAGCAAAAGAGAACGAAGGAGAAGGAGAGAGAAGGGAATACTCAAAATGTAATGGGAGGGTAGTGAAGTGCACAGAAGTGTGTATAGGGAGTAGGGGACTGTGTTACAGGGTGGCTCAGATGACTTTTAATGAGGCTTTTATTCCGTTAACGCACGCCACCTTCGTTTTTACCATTGTGTCCCTCGCCTGTCTGTTTATTATCCACAATGCCATCCCGCCAATTTTCCTTTTCCTCCGCCAACAACCTCCGAACTTGCTTTTAACCGCGTTGGGCCCTTTTCATATGGGTCTCCGTCTCCCCCTTCCCTCGCATGCTCTTATTTTATTTTTATTCCATGCCAATGCCCGTCACATGCACCTTACGTGATCACACATGCTATTTTCCTTTTGTTTCTTTTTTGACTCACTCCATTTTTGTTGGGAGAGTTCTCAAAAGATATAATAGAAATCCCAGTAATCAATTCACAATTAGAATGCATGATATAAAAATTTTAAAAGACCTTAGTACAATTTATCAATTTTATGAAACATTTTATTTTACGTATATTCTCTTTTTCGATATCTCAAGGTAATTCTAAAATACAAGTTTTAAGAATTTTCCAGTGTTTTTTTAACTTTGATCCGCATAGTATTAATTCCTTAAAAATAAAGAAGGAAAAGGCAAGCATAGTTTTAGATTAGTTTTTGAAGGATAACTTTTACAATATATTACAAAATAAGTACTCCTTCTTGTCCTTATTATAAGATATCAATTGTAATTTTTCACAAACCAATAACAATAGTTGAAAGTATTTTAGCTGTCTTAAAATTTAAATGATTGTTAATATTACTCTTGATAACCACGTCATATTTAAATACCATACTAATTATCATTCTCTCTTGTTACATTTATTAAATATAGATAGACATAAAAAAATAAATTTAATACACTTTAAAAACTTACAAGTACCTTCTAAAAATGATTAAATATACTAAATAATTAGTACTT
Source organism: Acacia concinna (assembly GCA_037177275.1). Taxonomy (NCBI): domain Eukaryota; kingdom Viridiplantae; phylum Streptophyta; class Magnoliopsida; order Fabales; family Fabaceae; genus Acacia; species Acacia concinna. Next base: position 6,903,425 of record JBAGKO010000011.1, read on the forward strand.
TATAGTAAATATTAAAGACAATTTGCCCCTACTTAAAAAAAAAAAACAGTCAAAACCTGAGTTTGGTAGACAAACGCTAATTTTATGTAAGTTAAAAACTCAACTCCCGGTGGTTCTCAGGTCAACAAAAAAACTCCAGGACCATCCATCATAGACGAGAGGGCTTGTTTGACAACAGCTGAAAGCTATTTACTTCTCACTAAAAACACACAAAAAATGCACTTCTTATAAGACTGGTATTTGGCTAGCATATAAAATTCACTTGATTTTTTAAAAAGCTCTTTATTTTAAAAATTAGGATAAACTATTTATTAAAAAGGGTAATAGGGTAAAATTATTCTGGAAGTATTAGATTGAACCCACATAAGCTCACAGTTAGCATGTGTCATCGCTCTATACTTTGCATTAGCACTAGAACAAGCAACCAAACTCCACTTTTTACTTTCAAAAGAAGTGACAAGATTTCAACCCACCAACTGAACCCTTTGCAGTAGTCAATGTTGGTTAGAGGCAATTTTACCCTGAAAGTTTTATAATGGACAATTTTACCTCTGTTGTTAGTTAACCAAATATGTTGAGCCGACAATTCATAAATCATCTATTGCATTTTTCTAAAATGAAAATTTGTACCAAAAGTTTTAAAAAAAGATGAATTAAATGATAGACAATGTTCTAAAACAAAGTTCCATCTTAACAAAAATAAATTGAATGACATGTAAACTGTTAGTTTAACATATTTGATCAACTAATGGTCAAAATTAACGAATTTAAAACTTCTAGGATAAATTTTCACCTTAACAAAAATAAAGTAGATTACTTGTGGATTGTTAGCTCATCATATTTCATCAACCAACGTAGGAGTAAAATTACCCCACTTCTAAAATTTATGGAGCAAAATTTCCCTTATAAGACTTTCAGGGTAATACTTCTAGGATAATTTTATCCATCTATCCTATTAAAAAAAATCACCTTTCCTTACTTTCATCTAAACATAAATAACTTGTCACATGTCTTTTTTTTTTTTGAAAAATTCTACTTAAATATCTCTTCAAATTCAAAAACCTCAAAAAGTCTGTTAACATTTCAAAAAGATACTAAGATACGATGGAGCAAATTAGGTTTTTCAAATTCGTTGACGTAAACAATAGTAAAATTCGCAAGTTAAATAACGAGATTCGCAAGTCCGTATTATCACTCTCTCCCCCTAAAATTCACTGGCAAGAACAACATTGGAAATTCACAAGTTGGATAATAGAATTCGTAAGTCGAGTTATGGGATTTGCAAGTCTATACTGATTAGTTTCTCTCTCCCCCTCTATTAGCATTGTTCATTTGACACTGACACTGACTGACACATAGTGACAAAGGAGAGAGGGAAATCTACCCGTGACATAAACAGTGTTGAATTTTCAAAGGTTGAGTAATGGAATTTATAAATCGAATAATGAAATTTGTTAATTCGTACTGATCATTCTTTATATCAGTAAATTTTTTTAAAAAATTAATTTAATCGACTTTTTAAAGTTTTATAATTTAAGAAGGTATTTTAATAGAATTTTCTCTTTTTTCTTCTCCCCCTTCCTTCCTTCCTGAGTCTCATAAGTCACTTATGACTTAACTTATTATAAAGTCACTATTTCCATCAAATACAGACGCCCTGAAAACTGTGATCAGTAACTGCGTGCAGTAAGGAGTAGGTGGGTTGGGTGATATGCGTCCAAATACAATTAAACTCCAAGTGCCACGCCTGCACGAAGCTGACCATCAAAATGATCCCTCTGTTGACCACATCAAACAAATAATTAAAAAAAAGTGTGCACCACGCAATTTGGTCACCACTGAATTATCTACTGACCAGTGTAGGTAGCTATACAAGCGTGGGATAAAAACATTTATTTTGAATTGGGATAGGATGAATAACTTATGTTTAAATTTAGAATATAAAAAATAACTTATTAAAAATAAAAGAAATGACTCTTATTTTTTATTTTCAGCTACCACCTCAACAGCTCCCAAATGCTCGTATCAAGCATAGTCTAATATGTGGTGCGATTAATTTTTGAATCTCTAGCAAAATGGGGTCATGCATTGCAAACCATGATCAGAAAGAAATTAAATTTCAATAATGTCCACCTCACTAACAACCCCGATTAAGTTACTTAAAGTTCTGAAGTATGTGTTGCGTGAAAGAGGCCTTTGATCATCTTGCGGCAATTAAAATTAGGGCCAGCGATATTAATATCACTATTTCCTTATCAGGGCTGTTTTGAATAATATAACCAAACATGCATATGTGTGTGCGCGCACATGTTGCATGTGGCTCATCTGAAGTGGCTCGCACAAAAATGTACCCGACCCCGGGTCAAATGAAAATGGTCCATGAAGGCGCTCACTGGGACTTATCGTGCGGTAAATGAACAAAATAAATGGCCAATGAGCTTTGGCTCAACTGGCACTTATCTCTCTTTTTCAGGGAGATGTCACGAGCTGGAGTTTATGTAAACGTGGGTGTGTATATTTGTGTGTTTATCGCTTCCTATAAAAATGATGAACAAGATAAATCGGTATTAGGACCATTATATTAGAATTAGAGAGCAAAATTAATAGGATTCACATCTCTGAGATGAAAACATATCATGCCCAGGCATGCAAATGCCAAGTTTTAATGCTATAAATTATTATAGATTCATAGGGCTCATGTTTTCTTTCGCCAGTCATATAGATAATCTGTTTCTTAAACTTCTCAGTGATTATATTTGTTGGTTAAGGTGCAAATTATACTCATGAATTTTCATTTAAAACGCGTCTGACATCGTATTATGTTTGGAGGGGTAAAAATGACCCTAAATATTTTAAATGGGAACAAAAATACCAGCATCATCAAATTTAACCAAACACTATTAATTTTTTGTAGTGAAGTCCACATTTTTTCTACATATACATGTGTATGGGTATTACTTCATATTTAACGGTATTTACATTTTCACTCTCAATTTTTAATGTAAGTGAGTACTTAACCTTTTTTATTTTAAAAAAAAAAAAAACATCGCCCCTCATGTCATGCGATCTCACAATAATTCTCTCTATCTATTTATATTTATATACGCGAAAAAAAGTGATGGGATAGGATGAAGTATTATGAAATGTAATGTATAATGGGCCCACGAGATCTTGTAATCATGAGGAGAGTAAATGGGCCCACTATGCCATACTCTGGACCCTTTGGTTTGGTTCCGCTCTGGTTAATTCGATTGGAGCTTTTTAGGAAGCAAGAAGGAGAGGAGGATACGACATGATTAGATGGGAGGCGTGGTGGTTAATCATGGCCAGGCACCGTTTTAATCTCATATTTTAAAAAAGCAGGTTGGGAAAATGGAGTCAAATCATATGCGCATGTGTGGTACTTAACTGCTTATGCCTCCAATGATGCTTACTTAACCAAGCGTGCCCTTATATTCGTGTTTTCTTTCATCTCTTCAAAACGTCCAATCAACTACAAATACACACACACACTCACGCCATTCATCAGCTGGACCTTACTAGTCATTCTTTTCAATAAAAAAAAAAATGTATGGGAAAACATGCAATACCTAACTATTAATCGGTAAATATACAATATAAATCTAAATTATGAGTTTTATAGTGGGAGTCTTGTGTATATCTTATTATAGTGTATCTAAATATTGTGTTATCTAAAATTTGTTTAAATATTTATGTATGAGAATATTTGGCACAATGATGGGCGGTTGGGCACTGTCATTTATCAAGAAATTCATGATTGAACAAATAAAATTCTTTTAGTGTCTGTTATGAGTTTGGTCTTGACTTTATAAAACCTCCTCCTATCAAGGCTTTTTAAATTTTTATCAAGTAGTCACAACCCTTTAACTTAACTGTTAAATTAATCCGTAATTTAAATAATATTACGAGACTCAAAATATAATCATCTGGCCTCTCCAAATAATATAATTTTTATCTGTCAATCAATAAAAATAAAATGAGAACAGGATGAAGGTAGATAAGAAGCGAAATAGCCGAGCTAATGCTCATGGCTGAATAAGAGGTCAAACTAGATGAGGATCCTTTCCACATTTGTGCTATTGATGAACTTTGTCTGGCTCTGATCACATAGAAATAATAAAGAGCAGAACAATCATCTAAAAGAAAATAAAATACTATTGGGAATCAGATTTCATTGCCTAAATCAAGAATAACACAGTAACATTAATATATACAAGTGTATTGTGATAGAGTGGTGAAGAATAGTGGACACATAGCCCTAAACAGAAAGATCTAGAATGCAAGACTACATTGGACTATAACTAATGAATATTGGGCTTCTCATATTTGGGTTGATTTTTCTGATTCAATGCCAAACACAACATAAGTAATTGGGAATACTATGCTTGTCATAATAAATTCTGTTATATCTTTCTTCTCATATGTCGCGACAACATATCTTTCTTCTCACAAGGTGTATAGCTAATGAATATTGGGCTTCTCATATTTGGGTTGATTTTTCTGCTTCAACACTAAACACAACATAAGTAATTGGGAATACTGTGTTTGCTATAGTAAATTATGTTATATCTTTCTTCTCATATGTCCCGACAATATATATTTCTTCTCATAAGGTAATTTTGATTTAAACATGAGTGTGGGCTCGGGTCCATGACAGAAAGTTTTAACATGCATGCATTTCCATACATTACATTTACTTTTTAATATGAAATTCATTTTATAGTTTAATTTTGTTATCATAACAAATTTTATACGGTGTATAGAGCATGCTTGACTTACAACCTTGTTTGGCTTTTTTTATTTTCTTTCACCTCGCATTTCGCATCATGGTTGCAGCCAAGCACATTACTGGCTAGGATAATTAGCATGCACATTTAAAATCTTGTTAGACCCATTTTTATATATAACTATGATGATCATCATCACTTGGGGTAGGTTTCAGTATGCTTAATATTCTATTCAATTTGCACAAGTTCGGGTACTATGGCCATGCCCTTGACAAACTTAACACACTATAGTGGTATCAGAGGGCATAGAAGAAGCATTATTATATGTTGTTTCAAGAGGTAAATAAAAATTTCTGCTACCATTGTATCATCGTCCTCTATAATAGTCAAAATGACCTCAACCCCTATTAGACAACTTGGCTATTACTTCCATCTACTAGAGAAAATAAAATCACTTGGACCCTCAAAATGATATAATTGTCATTTGTTCGTTAATAAAAATAAAATGAGAAGGGGACATTTGTGTTATTAGTGAAATTTGTCTGACTCTAATAGCATAAAAAGAGCAGAACAATCGTCTAAGAGGAAAATAAAATACATCAAATTTCATTACATAAATGAAGACTGACACAATGACATTAATATATATACAAGTGTATTGTGATAGAGTGGTAAAGAATAATGTACACGTTGGCCTAAACAAAAAGATCTAGAATGCAATACTACATTGGGCTATAACTATAAATATTGGGCTTCTTGTATATGGGTTAATTTTTCTACTTCAACACCAAACGTAGCATAAGTAATTAGGAATACTATGTTTGCCATAGTAGATTATGTTATACCTTTCTTCTCCTATGGTCTAAAACAACGAGTTTTAACATGCATTTTCATACATCACGATTGCTTTTTAATATGAAATTCACCTTATAGTTTAATTTTGTTATCATAACAAATTGTATATGATGCATCAAAGAGAGCATGCTTTACTTAAAAGTTTTCTTTTATTTTCTTCCATTTTGCATCATAGTTGCAAACAAGCGCATTACTAGCTAGGATAATTAGCATACGCGTTTAAAATCTTGTTAGACCCATTTTTATATATAATTGTGATGATCATCATCACTTGTCATAGGTTTCAACATACTTAATATTCTATTCAATTTGCACAATTAAGAATAATATGGCCATGCCGTTGACAAACTTAATATACTATAGTGGTATCAGAGGGCATGTGAGAAGTTGAGGAGGTAAATAGAAATTTATGCTAGCATTTAGTCATCCTCCCCTATAATAGTCAAAACGACCTCGACCTCAATTAAATCTCCCACCTCTGTAGACAAATTAACTGATAGTTTTTCATTGCTTCCATCCACCAAAAGAAAATAGAATCATCTCGGGTCTCTAAATGATATAATTGTCATTTGTTAATTAATAAACATAAAATGGGAAGGGGATGAAAGTAGACGAGAAGCTGAAGAAATAGCCAATGCTCATAGCTGAAGAAGAAGTTGAACGCCTTGTGACATTATGAAATTTGTCTAACTCTGAGACAATCATCTAAGGGGAAAATAAAATACTATTGGAAATCAGATTTTATTGCATAAATTAAGATTGACACATTGATGTTAATATATATAAGTGTATTGTGATAGAGTGGTGAAGAATAATGAACACATGGCCATAACAGAAATATCTAGAATGCAAGACTACATTGGGCTATAACTATGGATATTGAGCTTCTTGTATTTGGGTTGAATTTTCTACTTCAACACCAAACACAACGTAAGTAATTGGGAATACTATAAAGCTATGTTTGCCATAATAGATTCTGTTATAACTTTCCTCTCATATGTCCTGGCAACACATATTTCTTCTCTGTATAGTAATTTTGATTTAAGCATAAAGCTTCTAGTCCTTAAGGTGCTTATGTGGCTCATGTATAGGGCACAATATGTGTGTGAGTAGAACTCGTGTGGGTGCTCAATGTGTGAGGAGAGCATACTAACCTATGGGCCTAAAACCTACCCACCCCTCATCCGCTAATCAGATCAAAAGATAGAGCAAAGAGGAAATAATAATAATAATAATAATAAAAAATACACAAAAATTTAACAAAAGAAATAAATAAATAAAATAATAATAATAAAACAAAAAATGATTTATATTAAAAAGGTAATTAAAATAAATTAAAGCCATATTATTTTTAAATAACTAACTTAAATGGGTTTGATTCTTAAACTTTCTCCAGTGGAGTTGCCAAGCTTTAGTGCTCCGAATTTTTAAAAAAAACAAATGATGGAGTTGCCACCAAAATTTTAAAGAAAATGGTATTTTGGAAACCTTTTTTACAAAAAAACAAGATGCTTTATAAAAACCAATTAGGGTTTGGGAGTCAATTGTATGTGGGGAAGATGTTAGGCACCCCACAGCACCCATTTATAAGTACGGTTACCCAAAGTTAATTATTTAAAATATAAAGATTGCTTTAAAAGATTATTTTAATTACCCAAAAAATGAAAAATAAAAATTACAAGAACAAGGGAACATTAAAAAAACAAGGGAAAATATATTGGGAAAGGAAATAGTAAAATAATAAATAAATAAAGGGAAACATTTTTTATCTACAAAATTGGACTTGATCTATGAATAAAGCAAGGGCCTATGTACCCTTTAAAGAGATTAAAGCCCGTGTACGTGTCAATCGGTTGGTCTATTTATAAATTATTTAATTTATTAGAAAAATGATTTTTGTTTGGTTTGTATTTTTTATTTTGGAAAAATATTATTTCTTTATTTTATTATTTAAAAAATAGTTAGAATTAAACTCCCTGTTGAGATTCTAATAATCTCACACGGAAGAAAAATAATCATTTTTATGCCTGCGGAAGTTATAAAAACCTCACGCGACATAAAAATCTTTTGAAATCATTTTTCATTTTATTCTTTTTTTTAAAAAGAGGATTTCTCAAATTTATTATTTTATATGAAAGATTCTGGCCATTAAAAAAAATAGAGGAAACCTTCGTTCAACCATTCAACCTATAAGGAAAAACTTTTTAAAATATTGTCTAGAAAAATAACCCAAGGTATAATAAAGAGAATAATAATGAGAGGTGGATACATACCATTTAATCCTAATATACTTGGGGGCTACACAATGAACAAAGTAAGGAACAAAAAAGAAACGAGAATGAGGAGCAACAATAAAACTTTTATTTAGACTTAAAATTGGGCAAGAATATTATGACTTTGTTTAAGCAAAGTATAGATGAGATTGCCTCTAATGTGAACTACTGTTTCCCATGAAAAATATATTTGAGTAAAAGCTCTATCTTGCTTCATCTTTCTCCCTTTGTTGTATGATCTCATTCCCAAAACTTGTTGTTCTCTTTTGATTTTCAAAACTTGTTCCCCTTTTTCCAAATTCTTCTCACTCCTTGTTTTAACCCTTGTTCCTTTATTTATAGGTTTAAATTAGGGTTTTCTTTATAAATGCTCTCTCTCCTTTAATTTTTGTTTTATTGTTATTTTTTTGACTTAATGATTATTACAAATCAATTATCATCAAAGATATGAAAGACATTTTTTTGCTGTTGTTTAAACTTCCCTTTTAAGATGATTGCTAATCCAGGTATCAATCATCATTAACTGAGAAATTTTTATGTTCATTTTTTGTATTTCCATTTTAAGATGATTATCAATCAGCATTAATTGAGAGATTTTTATTTTTATTTTCATTTTTTATTATTTTTGTTTCTCTTTTAAGATAACTACCAATATGAGCATCAATTATCATTAATTGGGATTAATATTATTTTTATTTATTGAGTGAGGCCCAGACAAAATGGGGTATTCACACACTACAAAAAAAACACACATTTGTAGCGGTTAAAATGTGTGATTTGTAGCGGTTTTAACCGCTACAAATTGATTTA
>JBAGKO010000011.1:6920708-6941703 GCA_037177275.1 Acacia concinna
CGTTTTTCGCCCATAATATATCAAAATGTCACTCATTTTATGTAGAATCTAGTCATAAAAGAACCACACAAAAAATTTTGGAGCTCCCCCAAATTAGACGTAAGGGAGGAAAGTGCAAAGGAGGGAAGCCCTCCACCATTTCCACCATGAACTCAACTCTTTTTTTTTGTTTTGGTATAATGATGGACTCAACTTTACCCAATACTATGTCTCCAAATTCAGAGTTAAACTAAAGACCAAAACAAAAAAACTAACACTATGTCTCCAAATTCAGAGTTCAACTAAAGACCAAACAAAAAAAAACTGGGACTTGTCCCAACTGGCCCAATACTATCACTATCCCCTCCCTCCTCAGAAGAATTTGCCTTATTCTTGTCGGTGGACTTTTTTGAGGCGGTAATCCGTTCTGTATTTAATATTGACGCAATGTAAATACCAAAAGCAGTAAACGCCTTCTCAGTCGTTCAATATTTCAATTACCAGCCAAAATAATTCAACATTTTTCCCAAACATTGATTTTTTAATCTTAAATTTCACTTTTTTCTTTTGGGTAAATTTATAAATAAAATCGACGTCACTACATAAAACTCCAGATCCGAGGCATGAAAAATGTTTTGTTTATTAGTATACAAGTATTATTATTTATTTACCTTCCGATCGTGTTTTCATTGTTTCTCTGCCGAGCCGCAGATCTGGGTAATGACGTGGAAAATAAGAAGCCTAGGCAGGTTCCTTCCTGATTCTCATTTCTGAAATCCCGATAATGCCCTCCCCTAGATGGAGGTTTTGGTCAGACCAAACTCGAACCACTTACGTGGCACTATCTGATAAGTGGATGGTGTAACCGCACCTAACTTGTAACCGGAGGAAAACACCGAGTCGTCTCTGTCTGGTTGCTAGTTGCGATATAGATCTATTGTCTGCTTTGCCCTTCCCCCTTTATAACTCACGCCGGGCGGAACAACCATTTGAAGGAGCACCTCCTCTGCTGAGATCTGCATCGATCTCCCATTCGATCTCTAGCGCCATGGCGTTTTGGAGATCTTGCGCCTCCCGAACTCTGACGTTAGCTGCTACTCTTCTTCTTCTTCTTCTTCATGGTGTTCACTGTTTCTATCTCCCTGGCGTTGCTCCGCAGGATTTCTACAAGGTCAGCTCCATTTCTCCCACACACATTCACTTGTTCTTGGATTTATTTAAACTTCTTGATCTGTGTTCAAGTTTCGGATCCATGCTAGATATTAAGATATAACAGATTCTAGTTTTTTCAACCCCTTGTGCGATTGAAAAATGGAGCCAGGGGAGTGTATTGGATGTTGAAATTTAACTCTAGTAGATCATCTCATTGAAGAACGTCCGCCGTGTAGCTCTTGATTTGGTGCCGCTTCTTTTTTCTCATCGTGTTCATTCAGGCGTCCTGAGATTCCAAGGACCGGAAAACATTGAAATGCCACTATCCGAGATTCGTTCCCCTTTCCCCGCGCAATTAGCCAACATTGCACTGGTTTATAACTGAACATTGTTGTTTCGATGTGAATGCTTAGTTTTTGAGGGTCTTTTGGATCATAATATTGTTGTCTGTATTTTCGTAACTTGAGAAAGAATTGGGATTTTGCTGAGGAGTCATGTGGGTTATGAACCTTAGATGTAAAATTTCTACAGAATTAGCTAGCTGTTAGAGGCGATGGATGTCCGGAATGGCAAGTGAAGGTCTATACTGTTTTCTATGCTGCGCGTACGGGCAATGGTTGACCTATCCTTGATTCCTTGAACATCAATATGATCTCATAACGACTGATGAAGTGTATTGAGCGAATAAAATTTATCTTGTTTTCAATAAAACCGTTTTTCTTTTCATGCGATGTATGTCATTTTCTTTTCAATGATATGCTGAAACAAATAAAATAAATTTCTTTGGTGCAGGGAGATCCATTGCAAGTTAAAGTGAACAAATTAACATCAACAAAGACTCAGCTGCCTTACTCATATTATTCGCTCCCTTATTGTAGCCCTGGAAAAATAGTTGATAGTGCAGAAAATCTTGGTGAAGTGCTTCGTGGTGACCGCATTGAAAATTCTGTATATGTGGTTAGTTTTGTTTTGAGCTTTATGGTGAGCCTGTTTATTATTATTTTTTGCTTCTGATTCTAAGTTTGAGATATTTTTCAGTTCAAAATGCGTGAGCCACAAATGTGCAATGTTGCGTGTAAGCTTAAACTTGATGCCAAAACTGCTAAGGAGTTCAAAGAGAAGATTGATGATGAGTACCGTGTGAACATGTATGCATGCCTGTGACTGACCTATATTTTTCTTCCAGTGTATTCCTTAAACTGTTTTGACATATCTTGTTATGGCATTACTCTTTATGTGCAGGATCCTTGATAACCTTCCTCTTGTTGTTCCTCTAAAGCGGATGGATCAGGATTCTACTGTTTATCAGCTAGGTTTCCATGTTGGGCTTAAGGGGCAATATAGTGGGGTATACTCGTTATTTTCTAGCATGGTCTTACGTTGTGAATGTCATTTATTTCTTTGTGCTGACTTTGTCTAACTGCTTAGAGCAAAGAGGAGAAGTATTTTATCCACAACCACTTGTCGTTTACTGTCAAGTACCACAAAGACGAAGTAACTGAATCGGCCAGAATTGTGGGTTTTGAGGTTAAGCCATTCAGGTCGCTAAAATTGAACCCCACCTCTTCTATGTAATTATTTATATTGATTAGTTCATCTATGGTATGTTGATTTGATTTTCTTTACTCGATTGTTGTTGTGCAGTGTTAAGCACGAATACGAAGGGAAATGGGAGGACACGACCAGATTGACAACGTGTGACCCTCATACCCAACGCGCAGTTGTTAATTCCAACACTCCTCAAGAGGTTGAAGAGAATAATGAGATAATATTCACATATGATGTTGAGTTCCAGGTGAGATTATTATGAATATGATACCAGGTTACAAGTGTACTTTCCTGGTTAGGAGTAACGGCACAAATTTCCGGTTGCCATGGCTATTCTAAATGGTTATTCTCATAGCGCATTATTTATGGACTATATTTATTAGTTTCACCATTTTTCTTTTTTATTTCTCATGTTTTATTGCTGCTGCTATTATTATTGTTGTTATTATGGTGTCATCGTGGTCTTATTCATAAGAGCTGCATTGACTTTGGCTACAGCCTAGTGATGTAAAGTGGGCTTCACGATGGGATGCTTATTTGCTGATGAGTGATGACCAAATTCACTGGTTCTCAATTGTGAACTCATTGATGATTGTTCTCTTCCTCTCGGGTATGGTGGCAATGATAATGCTGCGCACACTTTACCGTGATATCTCGAAGTACAATGAGCTTGAGACGCAAGAAGAAGCCCAAGAAGAGACTGGTTGGAAGCTTGTCCATGGGGATGTCTTTAGGCCCCCTATCAACTCGGACTTGCTGTGTGTTTATGTTGGAACCGGTGTTCAGTTCTTTGGAATGATACTAGTCACCATGTTATTTGCCATCCTTGGGTTCCTTTCTCCTTCAAACCGAGGCGGGCTAATGACAGCCATGCTCCTGCTTTGGGTCTTCATGGGACTTTTCGCTGGGTACTCCACTGCCCGCTTATATAAAATGTTTAAAGGGACCGAGTGGAAGAAAATCGCCTTCAGGACGGCAGTCATGTTTCCTGCAGTCGTCTCCTCCATTTTCTTTGTACTAAATGCTATCATATGGGGCGAGAAATCATCTGGAGCTGTTCCTTTTGGTACTATGTTTGCACTGATCTTTTTATGGTTCGGGATCTCGGTTCCACTGGTCTTTGTGGGTGGCTATGTTGGATTCAAGAAGCCTGCAATTGAGAATCCCGTGAAGACTAACAAAATCCCGAGGCAGATCCCCGAGCAGGCCTGGTACATGAACCCGGCCTTCTCAGTTCTGATTGGGGGAATACTCCCATTTGGAGCTGTTTTCATCGAGCTTTTCTTCATCCTCACCTCAATTTGGCTGAACCAGTTTTATTACATCTTCGGTTTCCTGTTTTTGGTGTTCGTGATCCTGATCATCACTTGTGCAGAGATAACCATTGTGCTCTGCTACTTCCAGCTGTGCAGTGAGGATTACTTGTGGTGGTGGCGGTCATACCTCACATCCGGCTCTTCTGCATTTTACCTATTCCTTTACGCGACATTCTACTTCTTCACCAAGCTTGAGATCACAAAGTTGGTATCTGGAATCCTGTACTTCGGATACATGCTTATAGCTTCGTATGCATTTTTTGTGGTGACCGGTACGATCGGATTCTATGCTTGCTTCTGGTTCACAAGGCTCATCTACTCGTCGGTGAAAATTGATTGAGTGTTATAGTAATCAGTTGTTCTTTTTTGTTTTTCACAACACAAGTAATTAGTTGTTCTGATTTATTTACTATACTTGTTGAAGGACGAGGAAAATTTGTGTAAGGTTTTGAAATTCGGTCATTACATATGTCATGTTTAGATGTAACCTATTCTATACAATTTTTGAATTGCAAGACCACCCCGTGATTCTTTTGTTTCAGCACCTTTATGAAATTTTTGCGGTGGAGGAACTGGCATCGCACATATGATCCACTGGCAGTGATTGACAAACAAGTAAAGATGAAAAAAATGTGGCATCTACTATATTAGAAAGAAATTATTGTTGGTGGCAGGACTTGAGGCATGAAAACAAGCAAAAATACATTACATTGATTATTGATTATGTAGACTTTTGTTTCGAAGTGAAATTTAGTGACGCAGTACTAGTACCCGGTTAGAAAGGGAGAATGGAAGACAAGGATATAAGCGGTCAAAATCACAAAGAGAAGATCATATTAGTGATAGAAAATGACTTGTGAGAACAAACAAGGTGACAATAGTTGTGGAAGAAGAAATAAAACAAAGGGACTAACTGCCGGGTCGGGGGTCGCTGGTGTCAGCAACGCCAACAGCAACCTTAGCAACATCGGAGGCAGTGGCGTCGGGCTTCTTGTGGGCGTATAAGACGAAGTATCCGACAGCAGCGGAGATGAATAAACCAGTAAGAGTGATGGCGGTGAAACTGAAGGGAAGGGCTCTAGTCTGGTGAAGGGTTCCCCCAGGATGGCGGCCACTGCCCGGGACCCTCTTGGAGGCATCCACTCCCGCCGCCTTTACTTCCTCCGCACTCATCTTGTGTGTGTCCGCATTCTTCCTCCATTCTTCTTCTCCTGCCATCTCTCTCTCTCTCTCTGTTCTGTTTTCCTCTTGTTTTCAACTTCCAAAGCAACTACAGGTAGAAGAAGTAAGAAGCCGCATTGTTTGCCACGTCTGCTTCAGCACCATGCCTTCCTGACACGTCGCTGTTGCGTGTCCTCAAGCATGCTCCTTGTCTTCATAGGTTTTGTTTCAGATATTTTTGTTCCCAATACCATGTCGGTTTCAACTTTCTCGCTTGGGTCCCGATCTAATTCATTCATGAAATGGTTATTTGGGTTTACTATTCGAATTGTCACCTGAACAGGGAAAAAAAAAAGATTAAGTGTATATAAATCAGAAAATTCACTCAATCTTTCTTTTCTGTTAAGATTAAATTAATAAAATAACTTAAAGCATGGAACGGATCTATTTTATTTTATTTTAGACACAGTCCAACGTATTTTATATTCGATAAAACTCTTCATGATTGTTTATAGCTAAATATGGGTAATCAGTTATTTGTGATTGGGCCCAGCTTTGCATTTCCCGTTTTGATTATCGACCTGAGGATATACAATATGTGTGGAAAGCCTAGTTTTTTTATAACGTGGCGAGCCAATTTTTGAATAATTATTATAAAGAGGTATTCATATTTAATGTTTAACAATATTTTGAATAAGATTGTCACTACTAAGTGTGGGAATTTTTTTTTTTGATATAGAAATTTTTGGAAAGGGGTCAGGCTCACTCATGATTCAAGGGCAGGGCGAAATCTCCATTCCTCCTAAATAATATCAATGTCAGGCAGGGTAAGCCATTAATTACCCTCAAGTGTTAACTTAGGCACCATCGAATTATGATGCCTCCTCAAACGTGGCGACTGGAACTACAACTAAATAGCCTTCCCAAGAATCGAACACCGCTCTATTTGTGAGCATGTCCAATCCCATCACCAATTGAACCCACGGACAATCAGTTATGTGTGGGAACTTGTGTTAAGGGAAAAATATACTATGACATGAAGCCCAATTTGATACTTTTGTGGCTGCAATAATTAAGTATGGTCTTATCCAACATTTCTCATCCAATATCTTTTCTCTATTCAAATTAAACCCCCAAAAACAAAAAAAAAGATCGCATGTTGACAAATTAATGGGTTAATATAATTTTTAAGTCTTTTAAGTTTGACCCAATTTTAATTTTGATCCCTCAAATTTAAAATAAGTGATTTTGGTCCTTCAAGTTTACTCTGTTCATAACAGTTGGTCCCTCAAGTTTGAAACAGGTGGTTTTAGTTTCTCAAGTTTACTCTGTTCATAACAATTGGTCCTTCAACTTTAAAAAAGACTTGTTAATACCATAAAATATCTTATGTGACATGCTTATTAAGACAACTGATGGACTGAGTTATTTAATAGTGAACCAGTAAATATAGGGTTGTGATGATTTATGAGCAGAATAAACTATTTTAAGTTGATTGCCAACTTTAAGAGAACATGTTAATTGCCTTAACAAACATGTTACATAAACTATTTAATGGTAATAACAAGTCCTTTTCAAACTCGAGGGACCAACTATTCTGAATATAATAAACTTGAGGGATCAAAACCACTTATTTCAAACTTCTATGACCAACTATTATGAATAGAGTAAATTTGAATGACCAAAACTAAAATTGAGTTAAATTTGAGAGACCAGAAGTTATATTAACCCAAAATTAATTGTAGTATTCAGGAAGTGGTCGTTGTATCAACTATCAAATAATAACGATCTTGATATCTGTACATACGTATATTGTCTGCAAAAATGAGCAACGAATGTCCCGGGTCTCTCTTGACGAAACGACAACGTTCCCAAATTTGGATATAAATGTCCACAATAACGCACAGCCAGGATGAGCTCAGCATGCAACATTGGCAGCCGTTCTCTTGACCAAAACTATAAATTTCAAAAATAAAAGTTAGTCTAGTTAGTAAAAAGTTGACTCGTACATCATAAATTTAAATCTTGTTGTCGATGTAAGCGCATTATTGATAGGGGATTTATAATTACCTTTATAAGTATTTTTAAAGTTTAGAGGTATGCTTAGCCATGGTGAGTGCTTATAACTCAATTTACCTAATTTTTTTTTGTTCTGAAAGAAAAGAGCATAAATTTTTCAACAAGTAAATTTAATTCTTTAAATTTCAAGAGTTCACTCTTCACTGTCATGAGGAATTCCATGTTAAAACTTAAAAATATATGTTCTATTGGAGGAGAGATCACAATGCATATATATGAACATTTAAATTAGAGAGGTGTTTATTTCTTTATAACTTCCCAGCTGTCTTTAGATCTCTTGAGACGGGATAAAATTATTATGAGGATGGGCTTTATCCCATCTTCTAATCATGTTATTATTAATTTGTATATATAATATGTCTAACATTTTTATATTTCATTAAAGATATAACTGATATATTTTTAAATAGATACTTGTGGTATAAAAATATAATATTATATAGTGGCTGTATTTTTTATACAAAACACTACAAATAGTTAAAAAGACAAACCCTTTTTCTAGAAATATCATAAGTATAAATATTTATGATTATCACTCTGGTTAAGTTTAAGTTTTGCATTATATATTTTTAATCTTCTAACTTAAGCTTTTAACTCATACGGTCAATCATACCCATATATTTTATTTTTTTATAGGTTTATAAAAGAGGAAAAAATGATGATCCTATTAAACCGGACATCCCAATCTGGTCCTATCCCGTACCCGGCGAGACCGGGATAGTCTATGGAGTAGTAAATAAGTACTCCTACTCTATTATATATGAAAAATTATACAATAAAATTTTCTAATGAGATACACACAAAATTTGGGGACAAAAAATGTTTTAACGCCGAAATAAATAGAAACGGCCGCACAACAATGAATGTTCTGTTTCAACGGACAGCTGTTTCCTCTCAAATCGCGCCGCGAGTGGGTCCGTTGAGCGATTTGTGAGCATACCCTCACTCTAACTCTTTAACGGCTAGTTTCTTCTTCCTTCCTCCATAAATACTCCAAACCCACCTTGGGCTGTTCCACTACGAAAAAACACCTGGCCGTATAATCCAACTCTCTCACAAGCTTCTCTTCACGTTATCAAAATCCATGGCTTCTTCTTCTTCTTCAGCTTCTTTTTCTCTTGTCCTTTTATTCCTTCTCTTCAACCTATCTGCTGCCAGGGAAATCTTGGTGGGAGGCAAGCCTGATGCATGGAAGATCCCCTCTTCTCAATCTGATTTTCTCAATCCGTGGGCCGAAAAGTCCCGCTTCCAAGTCGGCGACCATCTTGGTATATATATATATATCTAACCTCTTTACTCTTCTTCGGCTACAGTTCTGGTCACTGTTATCGCACGAATCATGCATTTTGTATCGCGACTCAGAAACAATATGGCCATGGACGATGTGAATCGCATGCTTGTTTCGTTTTTGCTTTGAATCCGCGTTGTATCATGAGATTATCAATGGAATCGCGCGAGTGTGCAGTAGACGGGTCGCGCGCAGGTCGACCCGAACCTGTCTGCGACCCGTTAAACCCAACCCCCACCCCCCAAAAAAAAAAATCTATGCCTTGCTTTCAGCTTCATAATTCCTAATTTTTAAGATATCACCCTTTTGAGAACCCGTATTCTATTTTTTTCCACATATTATATTCCCTACTAACCAATTAAATCAGAAGAAATCCAATCAAAGAGGATTACATTTTTAAAGAAAAAAGATTATATATAAAATATCCAAATCTAGTATTTATTATAACATCTTGTTAGATATCAACCCAATTTTATTTAGACTAAGTGATTATGATTCCCTAATTTATGGGATGCACTTATTTTTCCTTTAAATGATAAATTGTTACTGTCTACAAAATTTTAATCTTCCCTAATATGAAAATTACATTTATGTGATTCTAAATAATTGATCATGAATGTAACTATTCACGGTAGATTTGATTCATGAATCTGAAAATAAGTTGTTTGATTCATTTGATAACCACGGTTCTGGTTGATCTGATATTACGTTTTATGACAGTATCTCTGTTTTTTGTTTTTGTTTTTGTCTTTTTAAAGTGTGGAAGTATGAAGGTGGGAGGGACTCAGTTTTGCAAGTGAGCAAGGAAGATTATGTTAATTGCAAAACTTCCAACCCCATCGGAGAATATAGTGATGGCAACACCAAGGTGATGCTTGACCGTCCCGGGCCATTCTATTTCATTAGCGGAGCAAATGGGCACTGCGAGAAGAGTCAAAAGCTCGCTGTGGTTGTTCTCACTCCCAGAAACCACCACATGGGTATTTCTCCGGCACCTTCTCCGTCTGAGTTTGAGGGTCCTGCTGTAGCTCCCACTAGCAGCGCCACTGCCCTCCAGGGTGGCCTAATGGCGGCTGTTTTAGGAGTATTGGCTTTGTGGTTTTTCTGATGCGAGTGGCTCTGTTTTCTTAGATGCAGTCACTGATTTCTAGTTCAGAGCTTTATTCTTTTTGAGGGCATTAGATGATTCTTTTCCGATCATTATTATCATCTTGTAGAAATTTAGGTATCTGATTTCACACTCTAGTGGTGATGATACCTATTTTTTGTCTGTCCAATGTCAAATATTGAAAGCTTTTCTGATTCACTCGCTATCTCATCCAATGATACCTTCTCAAGTCCGAGAGAAATCAAATTTTGCTATAGAAAGTAGCATTTTAATTAAAGATGCTAATTGCTGAACCACAGAATTCCATGAGATAAACGATAACAGGGGCATGAAATAACTAGAAAAAGGAGTGCCACTAGTTAATCAAGTACTTGTCATCCTGCAAAACATAGCCTTTTTTGGGTACAAAATACATTCTCTTTGAGAAGTGAAAAACGCAAATCTGTGTCCTCCTTGAAAGCAATTGAACCTTTTTGCACTTGTCATCCTGGGAAACAGAGCCTTTTTTGGGGTAAAAAAAGCATTATCTTTGAGAACTGAATCTGTGTCCTCATCGCAAGCAAATGTACCTCATCGACAGCCATCTCCTCTAACTTCAGAAAATTGTGAATTTATTAGGTATTCATAACGTTGCCTCAGAAACCTAATTAAGGAGAAAATGCTGAGTTAGAGTGTTGCTAGTTTGCATGTTGCACACCTAACTTCATGCAAAAGTGTTCAATGAAAAGGAAAAAAGGATTAAGTTTGCATGTTGCACACCTAACTTCATGCAAAAGTGTTGCTAGTTTTCGTTTGGCCGATCGAATTTTCCTTTTGTTTCTGACATTCACCTGCAACACAATAATTATTTAAAAGCGGTCATTTCTCTTCCTTATATTGGTTCAGCATACCAGATACAGCAGCAAAATGCATAATGAACATTATAACTGTATTTGTGTGTGTGAGAGAGATAACTCCAACCTTTTGCAGGTCCAAATAATCTTGTAAAAAGGTCCAAATAATCTTGTAATAAACTGCTGAATTTGCAGTTAAGCGTTTGAATCTCTACGAGAAGCATTGGGTTGATGAGAATTAACAACCAAACTCTCTTCATCTTATCCTTAAATTTTGAAATTTGAAGAGAACCAAGGGCAAAGTAAAACCTTTTACTGGAAAAAGAGAAAAGTAAGAAGAAGATGGAGGGCGGGAGAAAACAGGGGAATATCACAAGCCAAGAAAAGCCATGAAAGGATAAGGGAAGGAGAAGGAGAGTATTTTATGGAGGAGAATAGAAGACTTGCCCATTTAGGTTTTTGTGCATGATAGAGAAGGATTTTGTAGTTATAATTGCGAGGAACTGGAGTAGAAAAAGGAGAGGTTATCATCATGTTGGAGAAAGAGAAAGAATGGTGGATGAGCGCTGAATCAGATAAATGGCTCAAGATTGCAGTTTTTGTAGCCATGTTAGTGTTCTCGCTGTGACCATGAATGTTTCCGATTTTTAATTCAAATATTGCAAAGAAAAATAAAAAAATACAGAAATACTACAAATTTCAAAATAGTTACCTGCATACTACAAACAAATTCGACTTTCTAGAGTATGAGTTTCACAAATCGTACTTTGTATGGGCGAGTTTTTCACAAAAGGGAAGAGAGAGGTTAAAGAAGGAGCCAGCTCCCCTCCTTGGCCTTCCCCTCCATGGCCCCCAATTTGGGGTAGATCCTAAATATTTTTTGTGTGGTTCTTTTATTACTAGATTCTACATAAAATGAGTGACATTTTGATATATTATGGGTGAAACATGGATCTGTTTTCAATTTTTTATGATTTTTTAAACTTAAAACTCTAAATTAAAAAAATAATCCTATATTTTTTACATGTAAATCTTTGAAAAATCATAAAAAATTGAAAACAGATCCTTTTTTCGCCCATAATATATCAAAATGTCATTCATTTTATGTAGAATCTAGTCATAAAAAAATATTTTAGAATTCCCCCAAATTAGGCCCAAAGGAAGGGCAAGGGAGGGAAGCCCCCTCCGCCTCCCAAAGGGGGTCCTCACCCCCTTTTGGAAGAGAGCGCCCCCTAATGTAAGTGGAACCTCATTTGAGTTTCACTTTGTCCTTTTTAATTTATTATATATATAAGTATTTAATTCCTGTAACACTTTTAAAAACGTGTCACATAACGTGTTTAACAACTGTAGCACTTTTTTAAAAAAGTGTCACATTTTCTATTATTTTTCTAAAAAAAATCAAATAAAAGATGTGGCACTTTTTATAAGATGAGTTACAATAGATACACCACTTTTTTTATATATATATTAGTATCATTGCTGCTATCAATTTCAATTATCAAGCAATTGAAAGACGACTTATACTTGAGATATATTTTAAATTACTAATCAAAACTACTTCCCCATACACAACTATTTTAAGCAAATAGGGACATTAAAACATGATAATAGTAAGACTAGTAGCTATTGAGGGCATCGGTAATGCATATTTAGCCTTTTAATACTCCCTCCGTTCATAATTATAAAGGCCTGTTAACTTTTTTAGAAAATCATAGTAAAATCCTAAAAAAATTAATTATATTATTTAATCATATTATATATTGTATTTTACTACATTATATATTAATTCATAAGTCAAACAATATAATTTGAAGAAAAATGATAAATGTTAATGTCTTAAAATAATGTAATTAATTTTCTTAGAATTTTTCTAAAATTCTCAAAAAAGTTGAGTGAATGATATATGAGGGCCATTGAAATAGGTTATACCAACATGAGTCCCAAAAAAATAAGTTAATTAGATTAGTGTGTAATTTTCTTTTTCACATTCTGGCGATTTGTTTTTTTTTCTTTTTTTACATTAATTTTTCTAGCGTTGCCCTATTAAAACTGAGAAAATATAACGGGTATTGGAAAAGTTTTCACTATTCTTTTTTCAATACATTGATGGACTTAAAATGGGGAAAACTGAAAATCTTTTTCGTTTTCAGAGAAAACTTATAATCGCAATGTGCACAAAAAGATAGGAAAATGTGTATTTACCTCCTCGTTCTGTGGATATTCCAATTATGTTTGATGATGCCTCCAACAGAAAAGGTCCACAAAAGGGAAAAAGCAATCAACTGAAACAAAACTGAAAAGAATTGAAGAATATTAGTTTATGCTGAGGTCAAATAACATAGCAGAAGCATGGAGCTTTAATTATGCACTTCTCTTTGTAGTAATAATACCTATGCACATTTTCCTAACCGTCAGTAAATTCTATTGCTAATTCCATCCGAAATTATATTTATCGATGATATTTTTTTGTTGCTTATTCCATCAATAATCCATTAGAAATCTCATCGAAAACTTGTTGTAAAAAATAATGATGAATTTTCCCCTGGAAAAGTTTCGCCAATAAAATTTTCTGTAATTTGTTTATTATATGTCAACAATTTGTAAAGACTAAGCCGCTTGGCTGGTTGAGCCGTTTTTAGACCGGAAACCCGAGTTAAGTTGGGAATCGGAACAGTTTAACAAAAGCCGGCAGCTCAAATCTATTTCACACTCTCAGTCACTAGCAGCGATCAAAACGGAAAAAGAAAATGAATAATCCTCGGTCTGTGCCGAGGTTAGAGCGAACTGAAGAAGGAGAAGGAGAAGGAGAAGATGGAAGCAAGAATCATGAAAGGAGAGAAAAATACATAACCATAGACACCCAATGCTCCATCGCTGCAAGTCCGGCAGCCATAAAAAAATATAGAGGAAAGGTTATTTCCTGGATAACTCACACGTTTTTCTGACTCAACGTCCGATCCGGTCCCATTTTTAAAATATTGATATAGCATGATAAATAGTACAGTTGAGGAAAAACAACCAAACGAGACATGCCGGTACGAATACCAGAAAAATATGTGCTAACCTTTTTTTCATCGGAGTCAGCCGCGTCGAACCCTCCTTTTTTTGTTTATATATTTTTTTAAATATTTGTTGATTTGCGGGATATCAAAGCAATCAACAAGGGGAAGCTAAAATAATGAATCAAAGGACAAAGAAATCAGTACGCAAAAACTGCAAAGAAACAGGAAAATATTCAGTAACGCTGTAAAGATTATAATGCATAATAAACATGAGAGAAGGAAAATGTAAAAGATTATTTATTAATTTTCTCTTATTTTGAGCAAGAAATGTTTCATTTTAAGATCCTATGAGCCGCAGAAGAAATGGGGGAGATGGGCTTCTCGGTTGATTAATGTAAAAAGAAAACGTATCAGGGAAAAGGAGGAGCTGAAAACACAAAGCCGGCGACCTTCTTACCTGAGGGAAAGAACAGAACCAGCTACAGGGATTGAATGGACTCTTAATGGCAGTACAACCCAAGAGGAGAGCGAAAGAACAGAACTAGAGAAAGAGGGGGGGGGGGTTGAAGATGATGAAGAAGGCGTAAATGATAAGCTGAGAAGAGGAAGAAAAATGGGCAATGTCATGACATGTGAAGACTGAAAAATTAATGATTAATGATCCTAAATCCCTGCTTTGCCCCTAAAAAAGGCTAGTTTTTATCTCCCTTTTTACTGTATGACCTCTTAATTATTGCAGGCCACCATGTAGCCCGACTTCCAAAGGCCTTCTTTATTAATTTTATATTTTGTTGCGCCATTCTTCGACTTTCTTAATATACGATAGATGCTCTACTGCTGTCATTTGTCGGTTTGTGGACATTAGTGGATTCCTACTTGTTTTGCTTTACTATATATTCCTTTTAGCTCCTTTCCTTTCCTTTCCTTTGGCATCTCTCTTTATTTTTGGCCCTCTTTCGCCCGGTAAGACTATTAGTTTAAGACTATTAAATTAAATATTCAATATTCTAAAATTATAAAAGATAAATCTCAACTATTTAATATTTGATCTAATAGTTTTGAAGGGCTAAGGAGGGAAAGGGATAAGGAGAGAAGTCATGCTCCTTTTTTTTATGAGTAGAATTTTTTTTCTTCGGTATGGTTTTTTTTTAATTACACCTTATCAATAAGGGTATAGTTAGAAAAAGTTTGTACATAGGAGTATTACCTATGTATTAATTTTATCTGAATTTAAGTAGCATTTTGATTCTCAAGAAAATGATAGTTATTACTTGTAAAAAGGAAAGTATGGGTAATTGTGGGTGTGTTTGGAGTAAATATTGTAATAATCACTTTTAAAAAATAAGATTGGATAAAAGTAAGATTGGGTAAAAAAAAACTTATGCAATTTGATTTATATTTGGAATAAAGATTGCAGAAATTACTCATACAAAAGTAACACTTATTTTGTTGAAATTTTCTAAAAGTAACTTTTAATAGGAAATGATTCAAAAGAGAATGAATCATATTATATAGATTACATTTATATATACATATATATATTTGTGATATTTAAAAATTATAGCAAAAAAATGAAAATCAATTTTTATAAAAGTAAACAAATAAAAAAACCTAAAAAGTATATAAATAATTACATGGTAAAATAAATAAAAATGCATATAAAGAGGGACACAAAAAAACGAACTAGGTCTTATAATTTTGACCTAAGGGAGTCTTATTACATTTAAATAAGTGTGATATTTATACTACCTCCGGTTATAATTATAAGACTTAGTTGACTCTTTTGGCTTCCTTAATCTCTCCAGAAAAAATCAACTGGATCTTATAATCAAGACCATATGGAGTCTTATTACATTTAATATAGTGTGATATTTATATGACCTCTGGTTGTAATTATAAGACCTAATTGACTCTTTTGACTTCTTTAATCTCTCTAAAAAACCAATTGGGTCCTATAATTAGGACCAAAGGGAGTTTTATTACGTGTAAATATACGTGTGATATTTATACTACCCTTGTCTTAATTAAAAGACCTAGTTGACTTTTTTGGCTTCCTTAATCTCGTTAAAAATAATCAACTAGATCTTATAATTAAGATTAGAGGAAATAAAAAATGAGAGAAATTAAAAAAAAATCCCCAAATGTCACCATTCAATAAGGTGAAAAGGACCATTATGGTGCTTAAACGCCGATCCCTCCCAATGTCCAACCAAACATTGCTTTTTGTTTTTCATCGTAGAGTAACGATTGGCCCACCAATTCATGGGAAACGGAGATTGAAAGGGTGGCGCAAACATACACTGTATATACTTTATACGATTATTATTGGGCAGTAAATTGTAATTTGTTCACGTTTCTTTGTCTCATGTTCACATTGATCGAGTTATCTATACCTCTCTGCGCCTACAACGCAAGAGGACAAAGAGGGTTT
Organism: Acacia concinna; assembly: GCA_037177275.1. Taxonomy (NCBI): domain Eukaryota; kingdom Viridiplantae; phylum Streptophyta; class Magnoliopsida; order Fabales; family Fabaceae; genus Acacia; species Acacia concinna. The sequence goes on from JBAGKO010000011.1 coordinate 6,936,609, forward strand.
GGAGAGAAGGGTCTCCATTAAGAAAAGAGATGTTAGCCCCCAATATTTTATATGAACGGCTTTTTCCTTTTCATTATGGAAAAATGAACTCGTTATTAAGATTAGTAAAAAAAATAATAATTGTATAAAAAATACCATTTTTTTTTCTAAATGTGCCCCTATTTTTTAAAAGAGTAGGGGAAAGAATGAATATAAAATACTCCCTCTATCCTAAATTATATGAGATAACTGTCACCCCAACTCTGTCTCTAAATATAAGAGACATTTGAATAATGTCTTGTGTTTTAAATCTTTTTATTCTAATTTTATTCTTATTTAATATCAATGTATTAATACTTTTGTTAACCATAAAAAATATCATTCCCGAGGAGAGAAGAGGGGGAAGGCAGAGAGAGTGGTGAACTTTAATAAGGGCACAGTCTCTGTTATTCCATATATTTTCATTAATAAGGATATTTTAGTCAAAAGGGAGTGACAATTCTAACATATTTATTATTTTTAACTGCTACTTCGAACCAAAAGATTCCGTTAAATGTCTCTTATAATTTTCGACGGAGGGAGTACATGAGATTGAGAGCGTAAGTGAAACATATGAAAAATAATGTGTGATAAATGATTATATGAAAAAGAATTAGTGGTGAGTGGAAATAAGAATTATAAAATGTATATTTTTTTATAGAGATAAAAAAGAAAAGGATGGTTTAAATTTTGAGAAAATAAAAAAGAATTAATTCTATTAAATGTCAAGTATAAGAGAGAGAAAATTAATTATTAAAAGGACCAGAGGGAGTATCATCGTAGCCAAGGGCAATTGTTTATTAAATTGTTTAATAAAAAGTTACTTGGAAAATGTGTATATAATTATACAAATATCCAGTTGAGGTGATTCTAAAGCTCAAGTGTCTTTTATTAATTCTAGTTTTAGGGAAAAATACTTTCTTAGTTCAATTGAAATCAAAAAATTTTTAGTAATTTCATTTTTGAACACTACTCCAAGAACTGGGAAATTGCACTGGACAAATTTCAAAAATTCATATCTCTTAACATATACATCTAAATTATGCAAATAACACATCAAATTAAAAGTTGACATGTCTAGTTTTAGACTGAAAAGTTTTTTGAACACCATTTGCTTATGATAAACTAACGTACAGTAAGAGTGACGTCAGTCTCATTCTAAAAATTCTTTTATCCTCCTTATTTTGTCACATATTTAGGGAACAAGGGAAATGAGTTTGAATTTGGAAATTTTGAGTCTAGAAATGGATTCAAGACACGAAATTGTGTGGAGGTAGGTTGGCTCATGATTTTTGGAAAAGTGGAATTATACTGAGTATAAAAGGAAAGAGATCAATAACCCTAAAGACAATTTTGCAATTATACATTTTGGATAGACTTAATCAATTATAAGAATTTAGGAATGAAGATTGAATGAGTAATAACTCATTGTTATGCATGTAGAATCTTAGGGTTCTATATTTACCCAAAAGATCAAGGAACAAATAAAGGAAGGACAAGCAGGCTGAAAAGGCGTCTAGGTAGCAGCTCTAACTTTCATACTCTATGTCATTGTTTATATGTTGCCATGTTCTATGATATGAATTTTCAATTGCATACGTAGCTGTGGTGTAGGAAAAGCACAAGTACCACTACGCCTATATAGGACCCAACTGAGGTGAGATGAATACCGGTAATATACTTGTGAAGTGTATTATACCAAGCCAAGCAAGGTTAAGGTGTTAATATGAGATGTTATAACATAGATGTCTTGTTGCATTATATGGTGTATGGCATGTATAGCTTTTATATATTTATGATTGGTTACGAGTTACTACTTAGATTCTTTGAATCTCATCCTTTCTAATAAAATATAATTCACTCAGTTAGACGAAGAATGTCTTGAGTTTTAAATCTGTCTCTATTATAAGAGACATTTGAATAATGTCTTGTGTTTTAAATCTTTTTATACTAATTTTATTCTTATTTAATATCAATGTATTAATACTTTTGTTAACCATAAAAAATATCATTCCCGAGGAGAGAAGAGGGGGAAGGCAGAGAGAGTGGTGAACTTTAATAAGGGCACAGTCTCTGTTATTCCATATATTTTCATTAATAAGGATATTTTAGTCAAAAGGGAGTGACAATTCTAACATATTTATTATTTTTAACTGCTACTTCGAACCAAAAGATTCCGTTAAATGTCTCTTATAATTTTCGACGGAGGGAGTACATGAGATTGAGAGCGTAAGTGAAACATATGAAAAATAATGTGTGATAAATGATTATATGAAAAAGAATTAGTGGTGAGTGGAAATAAGAATTATAAAATGTATATTTTTTTATAGAGATAAAAAAGAAAAGGATGGTTTAAATTTTGAGAAAATAAAAAAGAATTAATTCTATTAAATGTCAAGTATAAGAGAGAGAAAATTAATTATTAAAAGGACCAGAGGGAGTATCATCGTAGCCAAGGGCAATTGTTTATTAAATTGTTTAATAAAAAGTTACTTGGAAAATGTGTATATAATTATACAAATATCCAGTTGAGGTGATTCTAAAGCTCAAGTGTCTTTTATTAATTCTAGTTTTAGGGAAAAATACTTTCTTAGTTCAATTGAAATCAAAAAATTTTTAGTAATTTCATTTTTGAACACTACTCCAAGAACTGGGAAATTGCACTGGACAAATTTCAAAAATTCATATCTCTTAACATATACATCTAAATTATGCAAATAACACATCAAATTAAAAGTTGACATGTCTAGTTTTAGACTGGAAAGTTTTTTCAACACCATTTGCTTAGGATAAACTAACGTACAATAAGAGTGACGTCAGTCTCATTCTAAAAATTCTTTTATCCTCCTTATTTTGTCATATATTTAGGGAATTTGGTGAATAAAAATTTAGGATGTTACACATCTTTTACTTATTTTTAAACAAAAAAAATTCTTTTAAAAATTTTCATCATAAACCACTTTTCCACTTATCATCCAAACATTTTCATCAAAAGAAAAAGTCATTTATGCAAAGTCACATCTAAACACAAAAACTTATGATAAATCACTTATCTTTTTGAAGCTACTTCTAATAAGCCCATAAAAAAATAATAAGTTAATTAAAATAGGGAAAATTCCAAAAAAAAGACAAGTGAAATAGGGAAATCCCAATTTAGTACAGCGAAATTAGAAAATCCCACATCAGTCTGTTTTGTACTTTTTTTTGGGTAATTACTAAAATGGCACTGAATTTTTCACAACACAAGTTTTGTAATTCACAACACGAGTATCTAAAATAATAACATCAGCACTAACAACTCACAGTGTAAATACGTAGTACTTGGTGTTGTTAATTTAGATACTCGTATTGTGAATTACGAAACTCGTGTTGTGAAAAATTCAGTGGCATTTTTATAATTACCTAAAAAAAAATAAAACAGACTGATTTAAAATTTTCTGATTTCGTTGTATGGAATTGAAATTTCTCTATTTCACTTATCTTTTTTTTTTAATTTTTCCTTAAAACTAAATTAATTACTTTCCGGCTGTACGTATCCCTTTTGTATATGAGGATATAAGCTGTAACACAAGTGAATGGATGAGTCACATCATACTTCTTTTCCACTCATTCTCTTTCTCTCTTATCCTTTATTCTTCTACAATTACTTTTATGGTACTAGAGCTGTGAGATCCGTGACGCCATGGCCATTTCTTGGGTTAGGGGTCTTCAATCTCGGGGGTTAGGATTTGTTATACCTGATCTTGGTCCTAAGTTGGGATTGAGATTAGTCTCGATCTTAAAAAAATTCCGATACTCTGACATTGGGATTTTCCACGTTTCTAAGTTTCGGTTTTTCTTTTTTTTTAAAACAACTTTTATTAAATAAATTTTTTATATATTTGATTATTAAAAATAATCATTTAATAATTAATAAGATTATAATAATTACATAAATTAATTTAATGTTTAGAAAATATGTTTATTATTATTTGCATCTTCATTATTATCTTTATACCGTATATAATTAAGATTAGTATTGCAATATATGTTGTTTAATTCCAACTAAAGATGCTATACATATATTTAAAAAAGATAACTTAATTAATTGGAAAAGACTTCATTGAGTTTATTCCACTGATCAAATTAATTTTTCAAATATTACAGTTAGTCTCCAAACAATCCGTTCTCCTCATGGACTAGTAAAAGAGATTGCTCTTCTTCCTCTCCTTTTCATCTCTACTTTTTGTTTTTCCCTGGCAGGTTATATTGTTCGAAATTGATAAACTTTTTTAAAGTTATATGCATGCAATTTTATATTAAAAAGCCTTTCCCATGTAACTTAGTTTTTGGGTCATAAAAATTTATGATATTGAAAATATCATTTGTCATATACTACTTCTAGTCTTAATTATAAGACCTGATTGACTTGTTTTTAGATAGATTAAGGAAGATTAATAAGTTACTCAATCATATCATATATAATGTATAATTATATTATATATTGGTTTATAAGTTAGACAAAATGAAATAATAATTTATAATGTTGTAAAGTAATGTAATTATTTTTTCTACAATTTTTTAAAAAATTAATTAAATCTTATATTTAAGATCAGAGATAGAAATAAAGAAGATAAAGGCCTCCTCTCCGTGTGGGTTTGATCCATTATTGAGCACTTATTTAGATTGAGTGAGATTTGGGGAAGACTTTTCAAACTAATAAATATGAGTCTATTTTGCTCAATTTTGTTATTACAAAAAAAAAAACACATAAAACTGCTACAAATAACACTAGTAACGGTTTACAAAACCGTTATTAAATCGTATGTTGCAAAGCGTTTACTCATTACCCCAAAACTGCTACTAATTTGTAGCGGTTTTATTGAACCGCTGCAAAGTCTAAAACTTTATAGCGATTTACAAAGAAAAAAATTATAAAAAAATTTGTTGGGAAGAATTTGTAAAAATTTGGCGGGAAAAATTTAAAATTTGGGATGAAATTTTGTGGTGGTAAAACCACGACAAATGCTAAAAATGTGGCAGGATTTAAGGCAAATTTAAATTTTGGAATAAAAATATTAGTAGCAGTCTTTACAAA
>JBAGKO010000011.1:6965791-6975941 GCA_037177275.1 Acacia concinna
GAGAACTTATCCGAAAGGTTTGCAAGAACAAATCCTGCAAAAACCTGTTTTCCATGTGAATTAGAGGGAGCTGAGGTTGGTAAGTAATTCTAAAGATTACGTCAAAAGTGATGACTATGCAGGAGGTAGCAATTGTCGTATACCTGATTAATATTATTTCTAATTCTAAATATAAGACCCAATTATTTTTTTTATTATTTAAAGAATGCTGAGAATAGCTTTATAATCTCATGATATGGAACTCCTTATAAATCTAAGTTGCAAGATGAGAATAAATCAAAGAGTAGGAGCGAAACCTGAAAGCATCCGAGGATATAGACAGAGGAGTATTGGCGGCCATGTATTGCCATGTCAGCAATCATTGCAAGAGGTATTGTCAAGGACATGCCTAAAGTAGCAACCAGAGGAGTTGTCCAGACTATTGAGAGGGCCCTGTCACATTGTTCGTTTTAAGGAGCATATTTTTATCAGTCACTATTGGTGAACTTTAATTTAATCCCTCACAAATCAATCAAGCTTAATAATAGAGGTTGCTCTCAACACACCAAAAATAATCTGAGATTATATTGGAACAAAAGCCATTTGCAATCACAATCTCCGTCGTAGACCAAGAACTCGGAAATTCAAATGGAGGCTCAATACCCACAGCACTTAGAGGCCAAGCTGCATCAAAGAGCTCTAATCAACACAGTTCCACAAGGAAAGGAGGCTGGAATTTCTAGTTTCTGAGATTTGAATTATCTTTAAATTCTTAAACTAAATAACAACTTTCAATGAATGAATAGCAGAGACACCAAGAAAAGGTAGTCTACTTACCTAGCCACCAAAAACCAAAGAGACAGTAGATACCAATGTAGCCGAAAAGCTTTTGCATGTCAACCTTGTCTCCTTCAGATCCGGCAGATTTCTTGAGAAGCACTGCAGTTAGAAAATTCTTTAATAGTTTATCATAACATGCAGAGTCACAAGTCAATCTAAATTTAGAATGCACAGCAAGTTTGACATTCACACCTGTGAATAAACCATAAAATACTGCTGAGAGTAGACCAAAAAAGTCCCCAGCGATAGTGTGATTCCTAGCCATCACCAACAAGAACGGTGCCCAGTTTCAGAATATGAGAGAATAACCACAACAGCAACACATACATAGTACGCATATATAGATGTATATCATCACAAACTTACAGAATGAACATTAAACTTACTTGGTGTCATCTGCTGCCCAAGTTTTCCCCACTGTGGTCATGGCAACACCTGCCATGCTGATCACCACAGCGATCACCTTAGTGATGTTTACTGAGTCCTGACCAAGAATAACTCCAAAGAAAAGGGTAAAAAGACCCGATGTGGAACTCAGAACAGTGGTGCTCGCAACACTAGTATTTGCAAGTGCCAGGTTTGACATATACTGCAAGTTCAATCAATTGCAACATAAACGTGATCAGACAGAGGAAATGTGTTGAGTTAAAACATCTCAAGAGATTAGGTTGAAATTATAACAGGCAGGTCTCAATATATCCCTGTTGTTCAATGTTTTGTCTTGGGCAACAGTAATATGATTTAGCTTGTGGATGATTGTGTCACAACATATATAGGCATTTCTGCTTCTACCTGTAGCCACCTTGTATATTGAGTCTCCAAGAACAATTTCAAAGGTAGTGGAGGGCCAAATCTTTAAAGTAAAGAGTAGGATATTCACAGCAATTATTGTTACCTCTGATGCAAACCATACTGGACAGATATATAAGGCACACTTGGCGATTTCCCAGGAACTATATTCACAGTTTTCTTCTGGGAACAAGTGAGGTTCATCTTCCGTGACAAAAGGCTTTCCTTCTTCTCTTTCACTGATTTCTTTGTCAACAATTAAACAGCTTTTCAGATTTGTTTCTGCCTCTTGGCGAGCCTCATCAATTCCAGGAGTGGCACTAAATCCAGAAGTAGAGGTGATTGAAGAGTAATCCTTGTGAAATTTTCTATATAACACTTTCAATAATTTGCAGATCTTCTCTCTGAGGACTGAAATAGGTAAATGAATCGCCATCAAAGATATCCAAATGTAACACAGTGCAAATGGCTGTTTGTAGTCTGAAAAAATCCTCTGCGCGAACAGAGTACATCTAATATTAGCATAATAATGTAGTGTTGTAAATTCCCAGATGTTAGTGGTGAAGCAAAGAACAAATTATAAGAAAAACAATTAAAAACACGTGTCCAATCAGCGCTCCGCAAAGCACCAAACTACCTGTCCGTATTATATTTTCTTAACTGACACATTTTCAGTTACATCACAGCTAATTTGTAAAAGGTAACGTATCAAAAATAAGTTAAACTGATCGAGAAATGAGAACAAGAAGAAAACGGAAAAACCAAAAAAAAAAAAAAAAAGGAATAGCCAAACCTGAGTTATCTCTGCAGAAGCAACCCATATTAACACAAATGCTCCAATCAGCCATAACCCAGCCAAGTACCTCAAACCCATCAGATTCGTGTGTGTCTGTGATTCAACAACGTAAAAACTTGCAGTGGGGTGAATCTCGAAGCAGAGATGAGCTGTGGTTTTTGCTATAAAACGAGCATGATCCTTGCATGAGAAACCATCATAAACTGAAACGTGATGTATATAGTGGGGATTTGAGTTAACTAGCTAGTTCAGTATATAGCTTTTGTTGTTGTCCTGTTGGGATCAAAGGGGAAAGAGTCGATGGTCGTAAGAGGTGGAAGTTTGATGTATCGCTTGTAGTTTGTGTGAGGCGTTATTGAAACAAAGAGCGAAGGGCGGTGACACCTGCCAGTCTAATTATAAACTATTGTCAAAAGCCAGGAGCTCGCAGCCTCGTGGAATTCATGGGTCTTGCCACGTTTACTTTAATATTCACTGCCTCTCTCTTTGGGACCGTTACTGGTTCTCTTGGGTCCCTCCTCATTCCTTAACTAAGAATTGTTTACCAGCAAGCCAGAGTCATGATCCTGTACTTTCAACCATCATTCCATTAAGGAAGAAGGACCTACAGATAAACTTCACCATTTTGCTGGATTATATCCCTATTAAAAAGGAATATTTATTAATCGAACTAACTTTGTTCATTTGTTACAAAAACGATCTAGTAAGTATCACATAAAGAGAATACAATTGTCAGATTGTACGAAATACATTGAGAGATGCTATACAAACACAACATTTCTCAGTCCCAAAATCCCACTTATACTCTTCATACGTTTTTATCAGTGAATATTGCCATTTTAAAGATATACATACTCCCGTCCATCAGTCTTAACTATAAGATAAAGTTGAGTTTTTTTAGAGATTAAGAAAACTTATTAAATTACTTTAAAGTACTTATATTTATATTGTTTCTCTAAACTATTTTGCTTAACTCATATACTAATATATTATCTAATGATATATAACATATAATATGACTAGATAACTTATTTACCTTTCTTGATCTTTTTAAAAATGGTCAACTTTGTCTTATTCTGCCTCCTTTCTTAAATATAAGACCAGGTTAACTTTTTTAGCATGATTAAGAAAGCTAAATAAGATATTCTAAAGCATTTATACTCATCATTTTTCTTTAAACTAATTTATCTGACTTATTATAAACTAATATATAATATAATAATATATAACAAATGATAAGATTAAATAATTTATTTGACATCCTTTATGTACGTGAAAAGACAATTAAAATTGAAGTTACTATTTAGGATGTCAGGAGGGAGTATTTTTCTGTGACGGTGAGAATATTTCTAACTCCGACAGCCTTGTTTTGCGGCCGAGGAAAACGTGTACATTTGCGCTTATACAGAGATATGACTCATCAACACCATACATGCATTCACTCATCATTGAACGATTAATTTGTTGAAAGAAATGGGCACCCAAGTTCCTTCAACAGTTTCCAATTGTATGCTATGGACAACTAACAAAGGACCAAAAGAATCGCACGAAACAACCAATGCTATTATTGCGTTATTGTCATACGGTATCGCCGTCTAAGTGATGAAAAGGCAATAGAAATGGCTAAAGAGCCTACATCTTGAGCCGATAGATACGAATGTACAAAAATTGCCTGACTAGAGTTATGCCGAACAAGTATACTCTGGGTGTTGTCAAGTCAGGAGTACTAGGCCTTTATGGATCCTTGTGACTAGCTGTTGGACTAAATTTTTTAGCGGTTAGTTAGCCTTAAATTAGAGGAAACCTAACCATGAGGCCTAACAAAGTTAGCACGGATTCTTTAAGCATCAATTAAAGAGTTTGATCCCTGACAGTATGTATAGAAAAGGTTTCATGACAAGCACTAAATCTCCTTCAAAAAGTTTACAATATGAGGGGATTATTTACTGCTATCTTTGTCATGAAACGAAACTCTCGTATCATCGGCATTTGTTGTTGTGCAATAATGAATTCTAAAATTTCATCAGAGCATGCACTTACCGATGCCACAACATCACTAGATGGTTTTAAAATTTGTTCACCTCATTTCTTTGCTGCCCTCTATGTGATTGGGACATAATATCTCATTGACTTTATCTGTGTGCAGTTTTAAAAGCAAATGCTAATTTCCAACTTGATAACCACAATAAATATGGTTTAACAGTTCATCTTCTAAAATAGCAAATGTAACCTTGAAGAACGATCTGATGGTTTAAACAGATATTTTTTTTTTGTGAATAGAGATTCTATTGAGAATGAATAATGAGAACTAAGAGGTTTACGTATGTACAATTAGCTACTTAAAAAAATCGAGAAAGATAAAAGAACCTAAATATCTAAATCTTTACTAGAACAGTTCGATTGCTTTCAACAATAGCTAAGGAGCAATTTGTTGACATCTCAAGAGTTGCAATCATGTGTTTCGTCCCCTGCATCAACACACAAAAATGGAAAATTACTCGAGGCTGGAAAAAAATCTCCACCCCAAAAAAAACAATAAAAAAATAGCAAACAAAATTTATTACGGTTCTGATAGCTGTCTAGAACAAATATTGACCCCAAAAGTTCACATTCAAGAATTGATAATTGACACTTCAAGCTCCCAACCCAATATTCCCCTATTCTTTCCCTCCCTCAAAGCAAACCTTCATCCCCAACGCCCTTCTGGTCTGTCAAATATTGGCATTAAAACTATATTTGTAGCATTGATCTTAGCTAATCCAGATCCACCATAAAAAAACTCATGAATCATGTCACATACATCCTTATTTACCTCCTTCCAAGCTGTATGGTAGAACAAGGTAGAATACCCATTAGGACTAGGTGCCTTATTGGCACCAAGTTGGAAGACAACATTCTCAATTTCCCTGTAACCACCTCTTTTACATAAGCCAAAGTCTGGTCCATAGATTGAGTTCTTGAAGATTTGAACAAATCTTGATAAAACAGGCTAAAGGTTTTATCAATATCACCTTTTGTCTCCAATTACTTCCCACTACTATCCTTTAGCCTCAATACTTTGTTACATTACCTCCTCTGAATCACACTATTATGGGAGAACTTTGTATTTCTATCAACACATTTTTAACCAAGAAATACAATATCTCTGCTACCAGTAGGCCTCCTCTCTATCCCATGCTTCCTCCAATTGCCTAACAATATTTTTAGCTTCTTCTAGCTTCTCATTAGTAAGCTCTCCACTTTGACAATCATGCAATTTTGGGTGCAATTGATTAATCTGCTTTTGGAAATTAGGAAATTCATTCCTGCTCCATTTAATTAGCGCTTTTTTGCAAGCCTCCAGTCTTCTGATTAGATTCGCCATACAGTCCTCCATCACACCTTCTAACTTATTCCAACCTACTCTGACCACTTGCAAGAAATCAGCATGCCCTACCCAATTAGCTTCAAATTTAAAAGCTCTCTGTGACTTTTCCTCAATATAGCAGCAATCAATTAAAAGAGCATGATGATCAGAACCAGTAGGCTCTTTGTGAAAGCCAATGGCATTTCCAAACTTCTCTCTGAATTCCACATTTCCAAGGGCTCGATCAATTCTTTCCCTTATTATAGAACCTGGTCTCTTATTACACCAAGTAAATCTATATCCTTTGAACTCCAGATCCATCAAGCTACAGTCAGATAGCAATATTTGGAAGTTCAAAATCTTCCTTATCGCCCTTGGATTGCCACCCTCCTTTTCAGATTGAGTTAGAAGATCATTAAAATCCCCTAATGCTAGCCATCAACCGTTAATGCCAGCTGCCATGCACCTCAATTTACACAAATGTCACATATTGGGGTGCATTTTGCCTGCTATAAGTAATTACTGAATGTATCATATTTTTTTACTTATACGTTAAAGATATCTCGTCAGACCATCAAACTACCAATCCACCCGACAAACCTCTTGGCTCCACAAAAACTTCATTATTAAACCCACATTTCCTCTTAACCTTTATAACAAATTTTTGTTTCCATTAGGAAGATGATTGAGGGACGTGACTGTTTCACCATATCCCTTAGATTTTGAACTGTCAAGGTTATTCCCAACTCCTGACAGTTCCAAGAAAGGATCTTTATGGTGACTTGGTGGCTGATATGCAACCACCAGAGCTTTCAGAAACATTGATCCTTTTCTTGCTTCTAATGGCCTTAAACTCGAAGCCAACTTTCTTTCCTTTTGTTGCTTCTATTTCTATTGGCAATTCATTTGAAAGGCTTGAGTCAACCACTTCAACAATATGTATCCCACCTCCTCTCCTTCTCAGCCCCCTCCTTATTTTATCCTTTGTCTTCCACAAGTTCTCTGCATAAACTGATATTTCTGCCTTTCGATAAGAACACTGTTCATTCAATTTCATCCTTTTTTGTTTCTTAGATTCCAGCAAGTCAATAGCCTCTCTCTCTTTAGCCCAAGTTGTTTCAGCTTATTTACCACTTCATTCATTGCTTTGCCAATCTTTATTACTACAACTTCATCTCCTTTATCATTTTTACTTCCATTAGGACCTCACTTAATAATAGAAGGCCCGCCTCTCATGTCCTCCACTTTACAGTTCCCCTTCCCTACTAACACATCATTTCCGATTGACTATCAACAATATATTCTTTTTTTTAATAGAATTACAGCAATACCTCATTGATTTGATAAAAACTTAGTCGTCTCAGGATCAAATACAAAATTACCACGAATCATAATGTAATATGGATGCAAACAACTCGAGATCGTTCTCTTATTAAAGAGCCTTTATTTTAAATCTTTAGGTAAAACTAAGTACTAAAAGTATGATTAAAAATGGAGTTTTTGAAGTTGGTTTTAAAATGAAAATTAAACCATGTTAATATATTTTTTTGGTATTTTTAATAAAGAAAGAAATATTTTTGGAAAAAGGTAATATAATAAAACAAGTTCTAGTAGCAAAGTTGGTGGCTTTACTAGCTTCTTAAAATTAATTGGGAGTTTAAAAATCGCATCAAGTTTAATAAAAATAACCCCAAACAATCGCATTGGGTCCAATTTATTTAATTGATGACTGCTCCTATAATTACATTCATAGTCACCCCTTAAATAAATTGTTAAACGCCACTTGATGTATGCTAAAAAATTATTTTAACGCACCTGCTTTCTCTTATGAGAGCACAATCGTGACACTCAACTTAAGATTAATTTATCACACAATTTAGATATCACATAGAATGCATAATTTATTAATCCTAAAGGAAATAAATCAATATAAAATCTAAGTGTACTATAATAAAATTTAACACAAAAATAATTCAATCAGTCTCAAAAACATATATCCAGATAAAAATTCCAACCAACTAATAATTCAACATACATGAAGTAGACTAAATAAAAATAATAATAAACTCCCCTTTGTAGCCCATTGAAGTTCTAGCCACATTTTTCACCACCAAAACTCAGAGAAAATTTAGCCACTCATGATGCTAGCAGTGACCATATATGGATTAAAACTCAGCAAACCCATTACAAATCAATGGAAATCTGAATTTATTGGAGAAAAAAATGCTTGTGTGCTGTCGACTTTGGTGATAAATCAAGGGAGAGAAAAAATATGGGACGTTGGACAATGAAGGAGAAATCAAGTGCGATAATTAGATGATAGTGGCTGATGATGGTCAATGGAAGCAAAGGAATGGTTCTCTCTCCCTCTCGCCGAATCACCTTTTTCCTCATGTCTACTATGTTCTAAATTGTAGCTTGTGGTTGTGCTCTCTGTTTCTCGTGCAGCTTCTATCTTCTGACGATGTGCTCGTGTCTCCTCCTTTTATAATTTTTTTTCTTCTTCTCAAAAAATTACCTCTTTGATTTTTTCTTGACCTAGTTTCCTAATCTGTAAAGAATGGTAACTAATATGTAATATCTTAATTTCCAAAAATAAACCAATTAATGTAAATCATGAAATATAAGATATTTTTTCCCTTTTTAAGTTTAATTGATTGCAACCACAATTACTCACAATAAATGCAATTAAATCCAAAACTTGTGATTAATTGTTTAAATATGGTAAGAAAAATCTTGTAAAAATATGGTTTGATCACTCGTGCTTGCCTAACACCTTTCATCCTTCCTCTATCAAGCTCATAGATGCTTTAATGCTGAATAAATCTTCCTCCTCCTTTTGAGTCAAGACAACCGGTTTCCTTCTCGAGCCTTCCTCCTTTTTCTTCTGGACATATCCAACCTCTGATCCTCAGGACTCACCATTGTTGTTCATCGTCCCAATTTTGACATTGATTGGTGGTCAACCATAAACCGTACCTAGGCTCCTACGGATTATACACTGATTTCAATATCTCTATCCTTCACACTTGATGATCATGACCGATTTTACCACATTGATAATAGCAATTCTACAGCCTCTCATAACGAATTGAAATCCATACATTATTCCCATCCGGCTGAGGCATCCAGAAGCCATATGCCAAGGCTTTCCTCAGATCCAACACCACTCTAACTTTCAAGAAGCTACAGATGTATCAACCATTATAGCGCGGATCCTCTGCCGTTACTACTTCACCAACATGTCCTCCTATCGATATTGTATTTTCTAAGCATATTGCTTTCAATGGTATGTTATGCAATTGAATCCATGCCGGACATCGTCCAAAGTCAATCTCCTCACAAGATCTATATTTCGATATCTCCTGTAAATTCAATACACTTCCATTGATTGACAACAGACGACCTCGAAGAATTCAAACATACTCCTCTTCATCTTCAAATTAAAACATGAACGCACTACCAATAATTTTTGTGACTTCAAATCCAGATGGAAGTTTCCAAGCTTTTTGAAGAATTAGTTCCCTTATTGCTCTTGTATAATTCTTTGTTGATAAAACTTTTCCAATTAGGATTCTCTTTGTAACTTCCTCCTTCCAAATTAGAGGAACATAAATCTTGCAACCATCCATCGCAAACGCCTTGTCAAACGAAACGACACTTTCAACACGTTCACCGCCTCCAGTCACCAGCACTGATGAGCCTCCAAGCCTCCGATCACCAACTTCGATCTAACTTCCTCACCTCATAACTACCTTACTACTCTCACACTTGGTGGAGAGAATAAAGAGCTCTCACAAGAGTGCTTGGGGAGAACTTTTTAGTTTAACTCCCTTAGTTTGCTGGTAAGTTTTATTTCTTTTGTGGAATCGAAAATCCTCACTGTCACTTTCTAGTTTTTGAACAGAAGAAATAACAAGAAGCAAGAAGTATATGCTGCAACTCTGTTTTTCATACTAATTTGGTTTCTCCTTCTTATTGATGGGAAGCATTTGGTAGTTTTGGGTTTAAAGAGTGTCAATACTCTCTATTAGCAATTAGGAATGACTGAAACCTTAGGAGATCAATTTATTGATTTAACATCATGGAAGCAAATATGGAACATGCAGGATTTGTAAAGCAATTCTTGATGATTTCTGTGAGGTTTCTGAACAGAAGGTTAATGCAGCTAAAACCTGTATGTATTTCTCAAAGAATGCTAATCATGCACGGATAACAGAGATTAGTATTTCTTGGGATTTTCTCCATGTATATACCTGGGGAAATATCTGGGGATGCCTATTGTACATAAAAGGGTCACTAAGTCTACATATCGTTTCATTTTGGATAGAATGGATACACGTCTTTCTCAGTGGAAGGCTAATTCTCTCTCTCTGGCAGGCCGTACTACTCTGGTTTCA
>JBAGKO010000011.1:6982181-7008515 GCA_037177275.1 Acacia concinna
TGATTAGTTCTATATTGAAAATGTCAGACTTGGGTCCTCTAGCCATGTCATATTCAGTAGCAAGCAATGACAATCTTTCTTCTGTACCAAAAGGTGCCATTTCAACTGCAACCTTTGCAATTAGTTTGTATGGCTTCTTCATTAGAGGATAATGGAGAGTTGGTTCGGGATTCTTTGTTATTGAAATTGGTGGAATTTTGTCATTATTTTGGTTACCACTTTAAATAGGTTTATTAAACATGTTCCACTTTTGCTTTTCATGATGACCGACTGAGAATTTTATAAATAAATTAAGAAATAATAATTTTAATAAAAACATTATAAAAAAAGAAGGAAATGTATATATATATATATAGAAAATGATATATTTGCACATTTATAATTAACTCCTATCTACTCTCCTAGACCAAATAAAAAATCGAACCTCCACTCTTTTCTTTTTGAACCAAACAAAATTTATAGCTTTTCTCACCTAACTTTAATCAACCAAACATACATTTGATGACACTATATTGGTTAAAAAGTTAATTAAGCATTTATTTAGAGAGAATTGCATTGATGTCCTAAATAAAAGAATTAATTATTTAACAAGTCTCAAGATAACTCTCAACTTATAAAAAAAACTTTTCACTTGTCAATAAGAATTTTTTTAATATTATTTATCTTCTTTAAAACTTACAATTATGCCTTTTATTTTTATGTAAATATTTGTGGCCTTGCATTACATTAGACAAGTATAATTTTGACTTCGTCATTTTCTGTTTCACTCAAAAACCCGGGAAGGATTGCTTAAACCCTAGTATTTCCCTTCAGAGGCTCTTGCCTCTCCAAAAGTCTGAAAGATGAAGATAGCAGTGGAGGGTTGCATGCATGGTGATCTTGACAATGTCTACAAAACTATTCAACATCTTGAAAAAGTAAACAACACGAAAATCGATCTCCTCCTTTGCTGCGGCGATTTTCAGGTACATCTCTGACCCTGAACCATAGTTTTCACTTCCTGACTTCCATTAAACTTCAATTTCTTCAACGAACGTAGTTATCTTCCTGGTTCAGGCTGTCCGAAACGAAGATGATTTGAAGAGCTTGAATGTACCCCCGCGCTATCGCTCTATGAATTCATTCTGGAAGTACTATTCGGGATTGGAGGTTGCCCCGTATCCGACAATATTCATTGGTGGAAACCATGAAGCATCTAATTATCTGTGGGAATTGTGAGTTGGTTACTTTAATATGATACAATATATATGCCTTTATTCTTCATTTTAGTCTGCTTGCCTTCTTAAAAGTTTATTGCAGCACGGCTTTGGCGGCCTAGGCCGTTGATATTTGTTGGTTATTTCTTCTAGGTACTATGGAGGATGGGCTGCGCCTAATATATACTTTTTGGGAGCTTCTGGGGTGGTCAGGTTTGGGAATATCCGAATTGGGGGAGTGTCTGGGATTTATAATGCCCGTCATTATAAGTCAGGTTGTTTATTTGTTTTGCATCTTTGAACATGACACGAATTATGGGTTCATCTTGATACCTTCTTAAATACCTGTTGCTCATATGTCATTTTCATTGAGCAGGACATTTTGAGAGGCCTCCTTATGATCAAAGCACAATCAGGTCTGTGTATCATGTTCGTGAATATGATGTTCACAAGCTCATTCAAGTTGAGGAACCAATTGATATCTTTCTTTCGCATGATTGGCCAGTGGGAATCACTGATTACGGGAATTGGAAGGATCTCATTCTGCGCAAACATTTTTTTAAGCAGGAGGTAATTGTTTTGATGATTTTTAACGAGGAGTTTGGTGGCTCTTAATTTTTCTATCTTATGCAAACCATGTCAGTGGTTCTTGTGTTTTTTTATTTCGGAACTTTGTCAAGGATATAAAAATAACTGTGAACAGGATGGATATACCATTTAGATGAGAAAATTACAAAGAACTGATATCATATGTGATTTTCCTATTCAATGAAAGAAACCAACGATGGTTTCCATGTAGAGTTAAGGCATTTCACGTTTAATTGGAATCCCTGTTAACAAATTTAATCACGCTACGATATATACCCAATTATCAATGCAGATTTTTCCCCAAGTATCCGTTTTTTGGCAGAACTCCTAGAAATAAGCATTCAGCGTTCGTAGGAAAGGTAAGTTGGAGAAGTACTGAGAGATGTTAATGTGTTCAATTTTTAATATTCAGTGTGAAATATGCCATCTTGGTTATGGGTTTAGGTTCACGGAAATGTAAAAAGGAGTTGCGCTCATGTATTCCACCAATGTCTAATAGTTATGCCAAACACTTTTGTCACTTCAAAGCACTTGGGCTTGAGGTTTTCATGTAGTGTACTCTTCGTCAATATCCATGCTTCTTTTTGTGTATTTTGGATTATTCTGTCAATTCATGACTCATCATGAGCATGGATATCTTGATCAGGACAATATTATGTTATATTTATGTTTGGCTCTATTTTTCACTCATCATTGCTGGGGCAGGAGGCATTTTGTTTTTATCTATGATTTATCACTGTTTTCTGCCTGCAGTGGCATGTCAAGTCAGATTGCTGACTCATTGGTACATAAAACCAATCATCAATGACATAAAGTATTTCCATCATACGCATAATCTTGTTTGTATATTATTTTTTCTTGTTTGGAACTGTTATAACCACTATCTTGTTGGTTGTGTAATTGGCACTAGCGTTTTGGCCAAAAACAAACGCAATGGGCATTAATGTTGACACTTGACAGTATGCAATAAATGTGGAAGTGTGTATGAGGCATTTGCTTGTTTAATATTCATCATCTTTATTTGACCAACCACCCCCTTTACTTGTAATGTTTAATTTACAGCATTTAATGGTCCTAAAAAGTATGACATCCTCACTTCAGATACCTAATACACATGTGCTAGATAGAGGAAAGAAGACTTGGGAGTAAAGCTGCTGCACAACTGCTGGAAAAATTGAAACCACAGTACTGGTTTTCAGCACACTTACACTGCAAGTTTGCTGCTCTTGTTCAACATGGGGATGCTGGTCCTCAGACAAAATTTCTTGCACTTGATAAGTGCATTGCTGGTCGGGATTTCTTACAGGTATTTTTTGTGAATTCAATATCAATAGTGTCTGGGGCGTTTCTTGCAATTAGTGTTTTGAGCTGTGACTAAAATTTTGGCATGTTTTGCGTCATTAGATTGTGGAAATTGAATCAGAGGCAGGACCTTATGAAATTCAGTATGATGAAGAATGGTTAGCTATAACACGAAGGTTCAACTCCGTCTTCCCTCTAACTGCCAAAGCTGCAGACTTCAAGTGAGTTTGCATGTGATGTGAAAATACCCTAGTTAACGTTTAGAATTTGAAATGTCTATAAAATCTTTTTTTTGTCCTCCCTTTTTTCCTATCCCCAATAAAATGATGCCATGTTTGCTTGCTGATAGAGGCATAGATCTTGAGATGGAGGACTGTCGTCAATGGGTTAGAAGTAGGCTGCAAGAGAGAGGGCACAAGCCTTTTGAATTTGTTAGAACTGCTCCATGTTACAATCCTTCTCAATCCAATGTTGAGGGTACCTTTGCCGGTAATTCTTCATCTCACATCATTAATTGGTTCTAGACATGGTTTTGAAAGACTAGATGATATATTTTTTATTGATCCCCCTTGATTAT
This sequence comes from Acacia concinna, assembly GCA_037177275.1. NCBI lineage: Eukaryota > Viridiplantae > Streptophyta > Magnoliopsida > Fabales > Fabaceae > Acacia > Acacia concinna. Next base: position 6,985,845 of record JBAGKO010000011.1, read on the forward strand.
TTGCAGTGAATCCTCGAAATCCGCAGACAGAATCTCTTTTGCAGCTCCTGGGACTTCCCTATCTTCTTGATAGCACTCCTGAACCACAGGGCTTATCACCTTATCCTTCTTCAATTCAAAGAGGTAAAGTCTGCGACTTTCTTTTCCAAATTGATTCTAGATGAGATGAGAAATTAATCCATTTGTATGAAGGTTGAGATGGGGCAGAGAACTAGAGATGATATCCATAGGTTTGTACCAGAATGGCTTTTTTTTTTTTTTGTCCCGCATTAGATCAACATTTTCTACTCTCCTCTTGGTTGGTCGTCTGGTCTTAATAGTTTGAGCTATCTTTTCAAGTCACTGGTTTTTATATTTTAATAATGCCGTGCCTGGCAGGATTTTGTGAAGGAACCATATATCCAGCATTGAGCTGAACTAATTGTAGGGCTGAGTCCTGACCATTTGAGATTCTGTTATAATACTTATTTATAAAAACTGAATGGCAATCCCCGTCTTTCATAGCGTTTCTTCTGTTTAGGAGCGCGTTGACAGCTTGATGCAAAGGGGAAATATTGTAGTATATTTCTTGAGTGCCACTTTACCTTGCTCCAGCTTCATTCCAAGATGGCTTCCAAGCTCATGTTTTGTGTCTTCATTGAGCTCTATAAATATTGTTTATAAAAGAAAGCTTCTTGTTGATTGGTCTTAACTGGACCTTTTAGAGATTGACCAAATTATTGACGATGTTAGTTAGGACTTCAGAAACATGTCAATTATACAACATTATCGTTACATTTGCATCCATGGGACCTCTTAGATGAAGTGATGGGCATGTGTTTCTTAACTTTTAAGCCAGTTGCATTAGCCTGGTGTAATTTGTATATTTTCCGTTTCTCAGAGTGGCTTACTTGTATCTTGCATATATTTCTAGGTCCCATTGGTTATGACAGCGAGGACATTCCAATTGAAGATGCAGATGATGTAGTGGATGATGAATAACACTGAGGATTTGTGTGGTGATTGAGAATGTAAATATGGGAAGCTTCATTCCCAATATGCCGAATTGAGAGTGTAGACTAATGGTGGGAAACTGATTTAGTAGTATATTACAAGAAAATCATCTTTTGTTTCTTTTTTCTTTTTTGAATATAAATTGGAGTTCTATTAATGCTTAATCACATATTACAGATATCAGAGTCTATCTACAGGGAAAAAAAAAAGAAGACAACCTATCCTCCTTGATCACCCACAGCCTCAACATGATAGGAAGATGATGGGTTGTCAAGGAAAGCAAAATGACCATCAATATTGTGGGCTAGCTTCGTTAAATGATCCGCCAAAGTGTTCTAGTTCCTATAGATATGATTGTATAGAACTTGCCAATTCTTAGAGAACTATAACCTAGCCTCATCTATGATATCTCTAAAAGGGTGGTTATATGAACATCCACGTCCAATCTAATTAATTGCTTCAATACAGTTTGACGAAACATAAATGTTCTGGAGTCCCTACATAATTGCAATCACTTCCATAATAGCTTGAGGAATCAGATCCAATTGCCATCTGCCCCCTCTTTTGTTTATTTTCAAATAATGTTTTAATTTTTTTTACGTAGATAATCTCTAATAAGAGATTTTAGAAGAGTTGTTAATAAAAAGAGTTTAATCTTCAATAAGATATAGAAACCATTGTAACAATTTCTTATTTTTTGTTTTAATAAAAATGTGTTTTTATTTAGTTAAGCATTCAGGGAAAAATGTAATAAAGCAGGACTTGTCTAGCTTTGAATACATATGCTTCAATCTTATTGATATGTTCACTGGCACGACAAGCGTTTAGATCTGTTGGGGAAGAAATAATGGCTATCTCAATAATCACTCAAGGACTCAACTCTCAACCGTTTAGAAAACCTCTTATGATACAAAATGACAAAATTGTGTCTCTTCCTACCTTTTTCACTTGGTTATCTGCTCCTGGTTTTTTTTTATCCTTGCATCTTTTACATCTTTGCCATTTTATATTTTATCTTAATAATGCCTCTGGCTTTTTTTTTTTCAATTTTAATGTTTAATTTTTAATTTCTTTAATAACGATTCCTAATTTTAAACATGATTTTTTTATTGTTTTACATTTATTTCTTAAAAACATTTCATAGTTTAAAATCTAATCACAACAATGAGAGATTTTTTTTTCTCAACTTTTTTTTTGTTTATAACTTAGTACACCATTACCTAATCTGGAACCAAACATTGTTGGATATTGTTTCAAGATTATTTAGATAAAGTATTATTAGACTTGATCATTTAATATTTAAGATTAGATTTAGATTTTATCTTAATTAGTTTAGTTTATTTATGATAATATTTAGATAAAATTATATTTTAGGTTTTTTTATATAAATGTCATATGTACATGATTTTATTTAATATTTCATAATAATATTTCAGATGTTTTTATTCCCTCTACATTTATATATGATCCTTCAAATTTCAACAAATATCACCAACGAAGCTTTATCATTTTTTTTAATTAAAATCTTTTCAATGATTCGAGCAATATCAGTAATCAATGTTTACAATAGTTAATAATTAATAAATAAATGTAAAAGTATACATTTTATGTTTAATTGCTTAATTTTATACGGAATTTCAATTTTTTCTCTTACCTCTAGAAAGGGTATTTTCAATCTTTTATCAAAATGCTGGCATTAAATTTTTGATATTGATAATACTAATATATAGTTTTAAAAATAACGATAGATATCATAAAATACTACTATCATCATGTGATGTGTGTTATATTATATGGTTGAAGAAGTATTGCCAAAAAAAGAAATTTGTTAACGTCAAGGAACAAGGTCGAATGAAGACGCAGTTTTCCCAAAAAAAAAAAACAATAATAATAACGAAGGCACGGGCAAAAACTCGCGAGGATAAGGGCAAATCAAACAAGAGCGAAAACCTCTCTAGAAACCCAAGCAAGCGGCAAGTCTCAAGCTAGTATACTTCGGTGTGTTTAGTTCTCTATCATAGATTTTGACGGAGGTCTATCTGAAGAATCTGAATCGGAGAGCCATAACAAGTGGTAGTGGCTGAAGTAGCAGAAACCAACCATGGTGGATGTGGCTGTGATGACAGAGATTGAGGCGACGGCGTCTCGTCTCGGCGTCGATCTCTCCACCATCGATCTTGACTCTATTCGCCTCCCTACCGGCGATGACTTAGGCATAGTAAGGTACATCTTTCATGTGCTGATAACCTGGATTAATTATGATAGTTGCGTGTCTGAATCCTTTGTGCCTGCAACTTCGAATCAGCGTTACCCAAGCATTACGGAGGGGCAGTTTGCCATTTTCTCGATTGGTTTAAGGTTTAGGGTAGTGTTACCTGCGTTGTGACCATCCATGATTGGCTAGCTATATCCAAAAAAATGATCTTGCTGGCCAAAACTTTTTTCCCCTTTGTTCGCTGGGTTCGGTTCTTCTATATTTAAAACTGTTCAATGTTTAAAGTCGGGCTACTTTGCGCTCTATTCAGTTTCAATCATCATTTATTATTTTTGGATGACAGTGACGATGAAGAAATTTACCAAGAGGATAGTCAGGAGTCTGAAACTGGATTTGGCAACATTATAGTTGTGGACAACGTTCCTGTAGTTCCTCGGGAGAAGTTCGAGAAGCTTGAAGGCGTGATACGAAAGATCTATAGCCAGATTGGGGTGATAAAGGAAGATGGTCTGTGGATGCCTGTTGATCCGGATACGGAGAAAACTTTGGGCTATTGCTTTATCGAGTATAATACGCCTCAGGTGCATCATTACTCCCAACCTTTACTTATTCATACTTTTAGACAAATATGTTAACCACACTGATTTATTTAGTATTTACAGCTTCTTATTTCACTTTTATCGTCGAGTTCTATCAAATGCATGTTGTCAAATAAATATATAATCACAGTTTTATAAACACTGATTGATAGGAGAAAAGGTGTTTTATTTGTATATGAAAACCAGAGTATGATATTTTGCCTTCACTTTCTCTCTTGGAGGAGTGGAAGTGTCTGAACTGTGGTGCAATGGGGGAAACGGGTGCTAGTTTTGTTTTTGTTTTTGTTTTTGCAGTATTTTAGTTCAATCCAATCCGTTAGATGTCATCTGTGTTATGGTATTGAGTGTTGAGTATTTTTTGTTTTTCACAAAACATGTAGAAGCTCATATTAATTGGTGCAAGGTTTTTAATGTGCTGGTGTTCAATTCACTTCAATTTTTTTTATTTCTAAGCATTTAACCTCGAAATAAAAAATTGTATTGATACTAGGTATCAAAAAAGCAAAGTTTTTATGCTCTCTATATCATTTTGTGGGAGGCTTTTATGCTATCACAAAACTTTTCTATGCTTTCATAGGTTGATTCATTATGTTGTATGACCTGTTAGATAAAGTTTCTCTTTTCATCACTTTCTAATTTATTCTGTGTGGCATTCAGGAAGCTGAGCTTGCTAAAGAGAAGACACATGGATACAAGTTGGACCGCTTCCATATCTTTTCCGTGAATATGTTTGATGACTTTGAGAAGTTCATGAAAGTTCCAAATGAATGGGCTCCTCCTGAAATCAAGCCATATACACCAGGGGTAATATACTAAAACAGTTCTTTTTTTCTTTTTCTTTTTTTGTAAGATTGGTTGTTTTAGACATGCATTGTGCAATAAGGTAAACTGCAGGTGTTGCCATTGTTTTTTCCCCTCACTATTTATGCCACATGATTTTCCCGCCATAATTATTTTTGTCTAATTTGGTGGAGATCATGAGATTTTTGCATCACTATCATTTGCTGATGAGTTTATGGAAACAAATAGATACAGCTACTCAGTGATCTTTACTAGTTTGTCTGGTTAAATACTCTTGCAGGAAAATCTTCAGCAGTGGCTGACTGATTCAAAAGCCCGTGATCAGTTTGTAATTCGAGCGGGTTCAGATACCGAGGTGTTGTGGAATGATGCTAGGCATTTGAAGCCTGATCCTGTTTATAAGCGGACTGTGAGTGGAGTCTTTTCCCTCCAATGTTCTCTCAATATCGACCTGTTATTTTTGCATGAAGGTGCTGAGTGTTTAAATATGTTACTTTGCAGTTTTGGACTGAAAGCTTTGTTCAATGGTCTCCACTGGGGACATATTTGGCAACAGTTCACAGACAAGGAGCTGCAGTTTGGGGAGGTGCAACAACTTTCAATCGTCTTATGCGTTATGCTCATCCCCAGGTTAATTTTGGGCTTTGTTTATGCATTATTTGGCCTTGCACATTGTCTTTATTACTTAGTATTGAAATTTTATGACTGCAGGTTAAACTTATTGATTTTTCACCTGGTGAAAAGTATTTAGTAACCTATAGCAGCCATGAACCTAGCAATCCTCGAGATGCCAATGTAAGCATTTGCTATCTTGAATTCTTACTTTATTATTTTATTTATATAGTGGTGCTATTTCTAATTAAGTTATTTTATTCAGAGGGTAGTCATAAATATATTTGATGTGAGGACTGGAAAAGTGATGAGGGATTTTAAGGGAAGTGCAGATGATTTTGCAACTGGAGGTACTGGGGGTGTCACTGGGGTTTCATGGCCCATATTCAGGTATTTGGTCTTCTTTGGCCCAATTTTGATAACATTTACTTGTGTGACTTATTGGCATAATGGAAGGATATTGTTTTTCTAGATGGGGTGGAGGAAAGGATGACAAGTATTTTGCAAGACTGGGGAAAAATATGATCTCTGTCTATGAGACAGAGACATTTTCCCTCGTGGACAAGAAGTCCATGAAGATTGAAAGTGTAATGGATTTCAGCTGGTCACCAACCGATCCAATCCTTGCACTTTTTGTTCCAGAATTAGGTGGTGGGAACCAGCCTGCCAGGGTGAGCCCATTTTTATAGATCGATCCCTTTTATTTTTCATGGTCAAATGATTGCTTTGGGTGTGAAATAAGATGAATTAAACCCTGTGCTTGCATATATTACAGGTGAGTTTGGTTCAAATTCCCAGCAAAGAAGAACTTAGGCAGAAGAATCTTTTTAGTGTAAGTGATTGCAATATGTACTGGCAAAGCCATGGAGACTACCTGGCTGTTAAGGTTGATCGTTATACAAAAACCAAGAAAAGCACATACACAGGCTTCGAACTCTTCCGTATAAAAGAACGAGACATACCTATTGAAGTTTTGGAGCTTGAGAATAAAAATGACAAGATCATTGCCTTTGCCTGGGAGCCAAAAGGCCATAGGTTTGCTGTTATTCATGGTGATAACCCAAGGCCGGATATCAGTTTTTACTCTATGCGAACTGCTCAGAATACTGGCCGGGTTTCAAAGCTCACAACTCTTAAAGGAAAGCAGGCCAATGCTCTTTTCTGGTCACCTGCTGGTCATTACATAATACTTGCAGGATTGAAGGGCTTAAATGGACAGCTTGAGTTTTATAATGTGGATGAGCTTGAAACCATGGCAACTGCGGAGCATTTTATGGCTACTGATATTGAATGGGATCCGACTGGAAGGTGAGTAGAGTTAAATTAGCGTGTGCATACATTAAATGAATGTTTCATTTTAAGTAAATAGTCTGTTCTAAATTCAATATGGATGGTCTTTGTGCTTTGTAGTTTACATCATATGGTTTACTTTATTTATTCTTATTGTTTGCTTATGAAGAAGGCCTAAATGCAATTGGCTGTGAGATGAAATGTTTTTCAATTTAATCTTACCTCATTGAATTGGAAAAAAAAAAAACATTAACTGTGCTGTTTTGAGTTGGCTCTGGTATCTATATTGACCTGGTTGTCTCTGTAAGGTATGTTGCAACTTCAGTGACCTCTGTTCATGAAATGGAAAATGGTTTCAATATATGGTCTTTTCATGGCAAGCTCCTCTATCGGATACTCAAGGATCATTTCTTTCAGGTAATTACTTTTTAACCTTGCTCTTGTCTGTCCATTCAGTTTCTGAAGAATTGATCTTACACAAGATGCCTGCCTACATTGCCTATTTTTTATGCCAGAAATTGGCTATCAGTCTCACGGTTTTGTTTTGTTTTTTTGGCTATTGTTGATTGTTAATTACAGTTCTTATGGCGGCCAAGGCCACCATCTTTCTTGAGTCCTGAGAAAGAGGAAGAGATAGCTAAGAACTTGAAGAAGTATAGCAAGAAGTACGAGGCAGAAGACCAGGATGTATCAATGCTGTTAAGCGAGCAGGACCGTGAGAAGCGGAGGATGTTGAAGGAAGAATGGGAGAAATGGGTAAACGAATGGAAGAGATTGAGCGAAGAAGAGAAGTTTGAGAGGCAGAAGCTTAGGGATGGAGAGGCCAGTGATGAAGAGGAGGAGTACGAGGCCAAGGAAATTGAAATCGAAGAAGTGGTTGATGTCTCTGAAGAGGTCCTTCCATTTGACTATGACGAACAGTAGATGAATGCACACCGGTACCAAATCCCAGTTCCTCAAAAAGTTTCAAAACTTGTATTCATTTTAATGTTTGTAGAATCTTCACCCACCAAAAGCAGTGAGCTTTTTTGTTGCTTTTTGTATTTTTATTTTTGAATTTTAAAACGAAAGATGTTGTAGGTTTATAACTGCCGTGGAAACTGGTATTCTAACTTTCATTAGAGGATCCGTTTCCGGGTAATTGAGTTCATTTAATTGGCAGGTTTAAGTTGATGAGTGCCTATTTTCATAGTTGATGGTTGACGTTGGAGAATCTATCCAAGCATGTGTAACTACTATGTATTGAGTTGCTTCTTCTAATATTCACAGAATGTTTTTGAAACCAACTATAATAATTTTAAAAAGGGTTGGCATTTTATTTTATTTTGTAAAGCTGACTCGTTCCAAAAGAGTTGATCTAAATGAGGTTGGGAAAAAAGTGGCACGAATGCTAACAAATGATGACAAACGAAAATCGCGGGAAGAGGCTCCTCGCCTCTTTGAGCAAATTGTTCCTTATTCTTATTCCACAGGTGACAGTGTTCAATTAATGGTTCATCAAGGGTGAGGTTCTTTATAATTTGTTTAAGCTGTGAATTTTGTGTTGGTATATTGGAAGACAATAAATATCAGGACAACTTCAAATATGAAGAAGCCCTAATCAGTTGCCCATCAGAAGACTTGTGCAAATCTTTGGGGAATAGGACTATAACGAAACAGTTTCTTCAAAAGAAATTAGTATTCTTTGCTCTCTGGAACAAACTGTTGAGATGGCATGCACAGATGGGATCAGTAGAAGACAGAAATTTTGGTGACAGAATTATCAGCCTCAGAGTGAGGGGCAAGAACTTTGTTAATCATTCCTGTCTTTGTTTCTCTTTTTACATTTACAAATCATTTTTCAACTTCTTTTTTCCCCCAAAGAGAATATAAAATTGTCATTAATAGCCTTTTAGCTGGATTTATATTTAGAACTAATGATTTTTTTTTTTACAACAGACTTGTAATAAGGACCTAAATACTATGTGAGAAATATTACTGTCACTTCTGGTACATAATATAAGAAATCTTTAAGAAGGAAGTTTTAAATAAAGTATAGGGCGTTTTCAAATTAAATAATAATTGTTCATTACTTTTACTCATTGCAAGAAAGATGTAGCAGACAATAAAACGTGTGTTTAAAAATCATATTATTCAATAAGAATAAAATACATAACTTTAATCAATTTAAAACATATTCAATGAATTAACTAACAATTTTTTTTAGTTCATGAGAATGAGTTAACAACACTTTGTATTAGAGATGTGAGGAAGTAATAGTTATTTACTCCCTCTGGTCTTAATTATAAATATTTCTTAGAGAATTATAGGAAAGTCTTAAAAAAGTGAATTATATTCCTTTAAGATATTAAAATTTTTTGTTTTTCTTTAAATTATATTATTTAATTTATGAACTAATATATAATGTAATAGAACTGAATATATGATATAATTAATAATATAATTAGCTTTCTTATAAGTTTTTAAAATTTTTTTAAAATAATCTTATAATTAAAATTGGAGGTAGTATTATTTTATTTAATCAAATTTAAATTCACAAGAAAAGGGCGTGGGGTGGTGCAGGGGTGCCCAATTTTCTTCCATTTTTGTCGGCCGTTTTGACTTTAAAGTTCAAATGTCCCTAATTAAAGGTAGCCGCCACTTGTCAACACATGATTATAGATCCTTTTCTAATTGCAATCCCAATGCAACAGCTCAGCATAAGGCATTGAACTTTATCTCTTTCACGGCAAAAAGGAAGAAAAACATTTATTGACAAAACTTAGGTTTCACGTTGGTTTAAATTAACTTTTAAAAATAGTTTTTCTGATTTATAAAATAAGTATGTGGGAGAAGTTTATCTTAAATTATAAAATTTTTAAAATATAGGTTTGAAGTAAAACAAACACACCAAATATGGTTACTATATCATTCTAGTCATATTTATAAATCTAGTACGGGAAAAATTTTAGTTTTTATTATAAGTTTATTTTTAAAATAATAAATGAAAGTGTTAGAATTTTGTTTCTATTAGAGGTAGAGAGAAGAAAGAGGTGAAAATGCATATTGATAAATGAGGCAAAATATTCTTAAAAAAATTATCAATTTAGTCAGTATTTATTAATTTATTTTTGTTGATATGTTAGTTGTGAGAATTAGACTAGTACCAACGAATATACTATTAGATTCTTTGATTTATTCTTGTTACTATTTTGCTATTGCTAGTGGTTAAAGTGCATATGTATATTTCTTAACTTCACTTACAGCAACAATTGAAAATTTTTGTATTATATTTTATTACATAAATTAGAATTTGTAAATTTTTTACGTGAACACTTCTTATTTTGTTTTTGTTAGGGGTTAAAATGCATAATATACACAGTGGCAACACGTGAACGTGGTCGTCTAATGTATATCAGCAAATTTGATCCTTTTAAGTTTTGTCCTTCTGAAAATGATATAGTAAGCGACTTTGATTTAATTTCTTAACCAAATAATCTATGACGCTATCGAACGTGAGTGGAACGGTACGAGTTCAAAAGTCAAAAACTTCAGAGGACCAATTAGGCCAAGTATGACTAAATAAATACAGTAGCTACATATAAAATAATGGCAGTAATGCAACAGGCTAATAATACCATTTTAGTATCTCTCTCTCACTCACTGTGCATGATAATCAATCACTCATAATGCGGAGTCTTTAGAATTAAAAATTAAAAAGAAATAGAGAAAAGTAATACTAAAAATATATAAACGAATTTATGACATGAGACCATGAGGGATGCGAAATTCCAAAATTGTGGTCAGCAATGGCGTTTCTTTCTTTGTGAATGGACGTGTCTGGGACCGAGATGGGTCATAGCAATCTGGTTCAACACTACAACGTTTTTTTTTTTTTTAAATTTTTATCTCAACCACAACGCTATGCTTCTAGAACGAACAACAGTCTCTGCCTTAGTGAATCTTTTTTTTTTTTTTGGGGAGGGTTTCAAGTGGGTGCAATGGAATCTTTGTGTGACGCAAGGCAGTGGGTCACATAATTATTCAAGCCATCTATTTAATGCTTCCAAGTTCCGAGCCATTGCCCATTAAAGACACTCTGTATCAAGATAACAACTTTTACATTGGAAGAATCAATTCGTTGCACTGTATCTGAATATTTTGCAATTTACTTGCATCTCCATTTATTGAAATGGAGCACGCATTGCTTTTTTCAAGACTTATATTTCTAGTGATGGCAAAAAAAAAAAAAAAAAGACTTATATTTCTAGTGCTGGTCCGAGAGAAGTTTTGCCTCAATATATAAAAACAAATACAAAAAAACATTTATTATTAGGAGTGTAAAAAAGCTAGCCAAGCTAAGTTTTGTCTGGGCCTGAGCTAGAACTTGAACTTCTAAAAGATTTTAAGTCTATTTAATGTTTTACTTAAACCTTTAAATAGACTTAAGATCTTTCAAGTAGTCTTTAAAACTTATGCCTCTAAATTTATATATATATATATATATAATATTTTCACATTTATTTACAATCCTATGTTATATTTAAAAGCTTCATAGTTATTCTTGTCGCAATATAAAAACTTAGTAAAGGGGAAAAGTGCCTAGCAACAACAATTGTTAAAGCATGTGGGAATAATGAAAATTAATTATTTGTTGACTAATGAGATATATTTTCTAAAATTGATCAAACATAACAAAAAGCGTATAAAACTATATTTTAACTCTTTTTTTATATAAATTGAGATAGATTCCTCCATGGTTCAAAAAATTGGACTGGACCAGCCGGTCCGACCGGAAACTGGCCAATGGTCCGGTTCGGTCAGTTAAAAAACCATTGACCGGTTCAACCTGGTCAACGACCGGTCGAATCGGTCAAACTGGCCGGTTTGGTTTTTATAAAAAAAAAATGGAAAAAAAGGAAAAAGAATACTTCTCGTTCATTTATAAAATTGAGCGAGAATTTACGGGAACAAAACAATTTTTTAAAGTATCTCTCCTTTTTTCAAAATCATTGGGGGCGCTACCCCTTGCAACCCCCGCAAGGGGCGCTGCCCTTTGACCCCGCTCACTAACCGGCTAGCAGGACCGCCGTAGCTAGCTCTGCGTAGCGTGTTACATTACTTAAGCCTAATAATTCACACAAAATAGTGATTTATCAGTCTGTCACTTAGGTATTTAGTAATTACATCTAAATTATGATATTTTAATATGGCCGGTTCAACCCTTTGAACCCTAAACCTATACCGTGACTAGTTCTTTAGCCGGTCCGATTTTTTGTACCTTGGATTCCTCATACTAAGATTATAATATTTTTATGGTGGACAATAAAAGTTAGGGGAGAGTGATTGAGTTAGCTAGTGTTGTTATCCTAAGCGATTGAAGAAAAGAAAAGTAGGGGGTGCATTTTTTATGCAAAAGCAAGGATTAAGTGTAATGACAATGGGATGTGAAACTTAAGATTAAGGATAATATAAAAAAAAAAAAAAGTAGGATTAACGTTAAGTTGATAAATTTATATAATACTAAATATACTTTTATAATAGTATATTAAAAAATTTAACTAAACCAAACCTATAGGTTAGTCCTTATGAAAATTTTCTGACTTATTTATCTATAAAAACACAACTATAGGCCTAAGCTTGACTCTAACCTCTATATTAAATAGGATGGGTTACGCTATAAGCCCCTGTTAGCACCCTTAGTCCCTTACTCATTACCTCACTGTTACCAGAATTGTTCCAATAACAAAAGAATTCTACTTTTTATATTGCTGATTTCCTTCTAAAATAAACTATAGTAACACACCATTCATTTTTATAATATAAGTCGCTTGTGCTCAAAAAATTTATTTTAGAATATAAATTATTTGTAGGGTAATAAATGAGTTTTGGACAATTTTACCTCTGTTAACTCTTATTAAAAAGGAGATGAAAGAGAGATATGTAAATAATAATAGAGATAGAAGTGAAGTGAAAAAAATGTGGTATATTCTTTATGAAAAAAAATTTCTACTTAATACTTTTCCTATTTAATAAGAAGGGCAAAATGGCAAATTTGCCATGGAAGTACGTCGAGGGGCGAATTTGCTCTGAAAGTTTTAAAAGTGGGGCGAATTTGCCCCTGTCGTTAGTTGACCAAATATGTTGAACTAGCAGTCCACAAATTATCTACTTTATTTTTGTCAAGGTGAAAATTCTTCTAGAACTTTTAAATCTAACTTTTTAAAAAAAAGATAAAATAGATGACAGATGAACTTTTGAGACAAATTTTCACCTTAACAAAAATAAACTGAATGACAAGTGGATTGCAGTTCAGCATATTTTGACAATTAACGATCAAAAGTAACAAATTTAAAAAGTCAAGAACAAATTTACACCTTAACAAAAATAAAGCAGATTACCTGTAAACTGTCAGTTCAACATATTTGATCAACTAACGGTTAACTAACGGCAGGGGCAAATTCGACCCACTTCTGAAACTTCTAAGGCAAATCTGCCTCTTATAAAACTTTCATAGCAAATCTACTCCTCTAGACATACTTCCATAGCAAATATGGCCATTTGCTCTAATAAGAATGAGGTATAAACAACTTATACTGTAAAATTGATTCGACCCACTTCTGAAACTCTTGGGGCAAATCTGTCTCTTATAAAAATTTCATGGCAAGTCTACTTCTTTGGATATACTTCTATAGCAAATATGCCATTTGCTCTAATAAGAATGAGGTACAGGTAACTTATTCTGTAAAATTGATTGGTGCGCGCGCGCGGTTGGGATAATTTTTTGACGCCTACCATTTCAGCGTCGGAAAATATGTATTACCATGCTCGTTAAAGAAGTGTGATTCTTTCTCTAAATAAAAGATTACGTACTAGAGGATCCCTCAACAAGCATCTACAACTAAGCTCACCCAAAAAGCAAAAGCAGACGACACAGATGATCAGATTCCTTTTTCCTGCCTTAATTGTTCCGTTTTTAAGTCTAACTTTTCTATAATTCTTGGCGTCACTAATTCCATGGTGCTGATTTTGTGGAATGAAATGCTGATTTTGTGGAATGATATATGCTTCCACATGAAGAAGATTACCAACGCCAAGAATAAAGTTTTATGAACACCGAAATTCGGTTATTATCTGATGATATTCCCAAGTGACTAATCCCGGAAGGAGACAAAAAAAAAATACATTACAAGAAGAAAACAATTAAAAAAAGCTTCCAAGATTAATAAATTATTTTACCCTTTTTACCCTAACTAGGCACTTACCGCTTCCTCTTCGTCGTGATTCACCCTCGACAACCCTATTCCACGCGCTAACGGCGGAGTATTATCTGTAACGACCTCCGCCGACGACATCTCCATCTGGCAAACTCTGATGGCACCTATTAATCTCTCCGGCAATTCATCCTCCGTCTGCGATTCCACCAAAAAGCCCATGTCGATAGTGACACTAGTCGCGTATCCCAATGCGAGATGCAAAATAGCCTTGGCGATTGCGGAGCTTCCAATGTCAACGTCGATTTCTAGATAATTTGGTCCTCTGTGATAATTGCATGTTAAAGCCTTGCCTAATAAACAGGCACTATAATTTCCTACCGCCTTCTTCACAATCCACGGTCCTTTCACGATCCGGTTCACCAATTTAAGCCGCTGATTTCTGAAGGCGTCATCGCCATTGATGAATCGATAAAGGAGTGAGCCAGGAGGAAGTGAATCTTCCGTGGCGAAATAGAACACAGCGCTGTAATAATCCTTACCAGGTACTTGGAGATTCACGGCAAAAATAAAGCTCTTCAACGATCTTCCTTGATCTTGTGCCTTCCGCAGTGCATGCGACACACGGTTATCGGGGCGGCCGAGCACATTTTCGAGCTTAGTATTAGATTTGAGCCAATCCATACCTGCTGGAGAAAGCAGATAGTCTCCCGCAGGAGTCTTCTGTCGCTTTGTTAGGTAGTTCTTGGAACGGACGAAGAAAAGATCGCCGGGCGGTGACGCCCAGCCGTTGATTCCATGGTTCATGTCGACGCGGCGTAGAGATCCGCCAGCGGTTGACTCGAAAAGCCATTCAACATCAGAGGCGGAATCGCCGGACCTGGAAGGAGAGGAATCGGAGCCGGAGCTTCGGCAATCATTATTCTTCTTGGGGCACATGAATGAATTTACAATCCGGGCACGAGAACGCTTGCACTAGTCTCCACTCCACACAACTCCTTTTTAAGATAGTAGTAATGTATGCGTGTGAGAGATGTTTAATACTCCTCATTCTTTATAAGAACTTTTTTAAATATTTTAAAAAATTAATTATATTATTTAATAATATTATATATTATATTTTATTAAATTAATTTATAAATTAAATAACATAATTTAAATATGGGAATTAAGAAACTTGCATTTCCATTAAACTACCGAAATGCCCCTTCTCGGTGTACATTTCTCTACCCTTTCCCTTCTTTATTTTTCTTCTTCTTCTTCTTGCCAATTCTTTTTTCTTTTTAATTTAAAGATTAAAAAGGTCTCTATTATGTATGCCGCGACAACCAGCTATTTTTCGTACTGCTGACCCGCGCTGGCGGGCTCCTGATTATGGAGTAATTATAGACTTATAGTTGCTTTATAGATTAAATATTCAATTTCTTTATTTTTAGAATATTGGATCCGGCTTAACAGGCTTGAAGATCCAACCCCACCCCGTTAAATATTGAAAACCCGTAGCTACCCAAAAATATAAATAATTGTAATAATTAATTGATTCAATCACTTAGATGATACATTAAAATATATTAGATTAGTTAGAAAGAAATATTATTATCAAACCTGCTTTTGCTCAATTAAACATTGCATGTGGACCACTGAGGGTGGTTAAGTCTAATTGGAGGGGTTAGTCCTTTATAAGGTAGCCAATCAATATTCATTTTTGAATTTTCTATTTTTCTGTAGTATCTAAATTAAAATTGCTGATTTTAAATTTTAATTCGTGCAACATTTCATATAGGATAACTACCGCCTGATATCCAAATTACATCAAACAAAATATTTATAGCATTATGGGTCATTTTTACCTTGAAAATTTTCATCCAAATGCTATTTTGCTCTAAAAGTTTTAAAAAGGGACAAATTTGCTCTAATTGTTAACTCAATTAATTTTAATAGTTAATTGACTAAATATGTTGAGTTAACTATTCACATGTCATTTACACTATTTTTTTAAGTGTGCAAATTTGCATTGCCAATCGTAAATCTGACTTCAAAAAGAATGTTGTAGATGATATGGACTTTTAGGTAAAATTTGCATCTTAACAGAAATGATATGGGTGACATATAAACGATCAATTTAACATATTTAGTCAACTAACGGTCAAAATTAATAGAATTAACGGCTAGGACAAAATTGCTTCATTTTTTAAACTTCCGAGGTAAAATTGCCTCCTAAAAACTTTTAAGATAAAATTGTCCTAAGTAAAAACTTTTCAGACAAAAATGCCCTTTATCCCAATATTTATATGGTACCATGCAGACGCAAACTGTATCAAGTGAAATATATAAATGATATACGTGATGAAAAGTTATAAATTCTGATAATATCATAATAACTGTATCTAAATACTAATATTTACCTTTAGTAAAATCGTCCTAATATTATTGCCTTGTTATAATATCAGATCCCGGTCCTCATATTTCCCTCCTTCCTTCTCTACATATTATGGGAGAATTGGCATAAATTCAGAATAAATATTTTTTTCGATTTTTTAAATTTTAATTTTGGATGGACTTTTGGCTTTTGCATGCCTTTTGGTATAATCATCATTTACCCCACAGTCAATTGATTTTAAGATTTTAAATCAATTCCAATATCTTCCCATCTCTTCGTACACGTGAAAGAAAATGGTTTTTGAGCCCAAAAAAAAAAGGAACAAAATGGTTGGATTTAAATGATAAATTTGGAATATATAAGGCACAACTGGCATTGTTCCACCAGCCCACCGAAAATATATAAAGAAAAAACTAATTACAATCCTAGAGAAGGGTAAAAATAATCATTTTGGCATTAACATTAAGTTTTTTATTTAATTTAAAATTGATGAATACTTTTTTTGCCTGCGAAATTTAAAGGAATACAGAGACATACATACATATAAATATTCATAGTTAATATATATAATCTATATTAATGTGTCTATAAAAATTGTCTGCATTCATTCATTGTTCATAAATATTTCTCCCTCCGATCTTAATTATAAGATCTAATAAATTTTTTTAGAATTATAAAAAAAATAATTATATTCCTTTAAAATATTAAAATTTATTATTTTTTTCTTCAAATTATGTTGTTTGACTTATGAATTAATATATAATATAATAAAACACATGATAGGATTAAGTAAAGTAATTAACTTTATCAGGATTCTAAAAAAAATTAATTGAACCTTTTAATTAAGATTGGAGGGAGTACCATATTTTTCTTGTTTATCCAGACTTTAAGTTGAAGTATTATGAAGGCCACATTCCACAAACCAATAAATGACACTGCGAGTGATTAAGCATCCCCGTTGGGTGCCTTAGACCAGAAAGAGGGAGGAGAAGAGTAGAGGAAGCTGCAGATTTTAACGCAACCATAACGGCAAAGGCAAGTTAAAATAGGTAGGATGTTGTTTTCCCAAATCCTGCGATAGCTACGTTAATTAACCATTACAGAGATGACGCTGTGCTCGACTTTTATAGAAGATGTCATCATCCATCTTTCTGCGAGGATGGGACAATAAAAAGTTCCTAAACCCTTTGATAAACCTCGTTTCCAGTCAATTCCTCACTCCATTTGCCTTCTATTGTCTCCTAACCCCATGACGGCTCCTAACGACTATTTCTGCCTATGTTTTATACATTGGATTTGACATTTTTCTAATGAAAAGTAAACGCCTGGGCACGTGTATCTCACCCCAACAATGCACATCCTACTCCAACGAAGTTTTGTGTGTACTGTGCCAGCGATGTACAAGGATGGAACATGGAATAGCTCATTCTGGCCTCTTGATTTCGTCAATGCTTATTTTACAGGAGACGCAGTATTTTTGGGTTTCTGATCCCCACTTCGTTATCTCTTATAAAACCGCGAATATGGGAACTTGCGCGATGCAAGTCACTTGAAAAAAGTACAGCATTGACGAAATCTTTTTGCCTCTGTTTCTATAAGCCATATGAATAACACGTCAGTGATGTCCTGTCACCATTATAATTGCCTCAACTGAATCCATTGAGGCAGTTTTTCTTGGCCAAACGAAAGTCAACTTCACTGCCAAGACAATGTTTCATCACATAACATCAAACAGAGACAAATAACTCAAGCGTACCCAGACAGACGATAGACCAAGCTCGGATCCATAACAAAATCCTAGACACGCCACAAAGTAGTCTTACCGTTTTATCCCTGGCTAACACCAGTCCCATACAGATGACGTAGCAATGATATTCAACGACCTAAGACGGATGATCCGAAAGAACACTTCCGTAATTGAGCTGCATAAAACCCAGTGAATAAGGAAAACAGTTCACATAGGATTTACACACATGATAGTCCCGTTTCTTTAATTCTGCAAACTCTGTATTAAGTACTATTTTTTGAATATGGAACAAAACGTGTCTAATAAACTAATTACTTTCCATGTTTATTGCTTTAGGCTGACAACCAAAGACATATCCACTAACTTTCTTGTGTACAAAAGTGCATACTGCATTCATACGCACATAAATAACAGCATGCACACAATGCAGAGTCTTCAAGGCTAAAATACAATGTGTACTATGGTAGACAATCCATGTTCTTATGTAGACATATAAGCCATTGAATGTGAGTCAAGCAAAAGGGAGATTGCTGTAAGATCCATTCACCTTATTTTCGACAACTAAAATCAAAAGGGAGATTTTATTTCTCCCAAATAATGACAGTTTTGTTGCATGCTTCAGAAGAACATAACTTGTGGGATACTGATAATTCCAAAAATGAGATGGGGGCCCCTCTTTTAAGAGTCAGCTATATAAGAGAGGAGATATACCTTGTACAGTATCCCAGATTACTCAATATGAAATTGAGGCATCCAACACAGGTAAGATGGGTTGGGAACCTGCCCATAAAAGCTAGTTATTGCGGCAGGAGAACCTTAGTCTCCATCAGATACTAGCATTATATTTTCACTATTTATTTATCTTCGACTTAGTTTGCAGAGTTGCTGCCATCATTGAATACCTTTGTCAACATTCATGATTTTCTTTGCTTAGCTCGGATTCAATGGCTAATTGCATATATCCTCATTCCCAAACAATTCTCCACTAGATTTTGTTTCCATTGCCACCACAGAAACAAATGAGGTCGAAGTGCTAGAAAAGAAATGTTCAAAGGGAGGACTGCACAAAGAAAGAAACCTTCACTGCCTTGGAACTCAAAAGTTCGCTTAGTATCAATGGGGCATGAAGAAAACAGAGTGTGACTTGTTGACAGATCATGAATAACAATAAGAGTTCAGTAATATAAAAGACCAGCTTTTTAAAAGCTAGTGTGGAAGATGATTGGATAATAGAAATGGCACAACTGAACAATGTGGTACTAAATATATTAATGCAGACTGAGTAGGTTTCCATCTTACATCCAGTAGCTTTTCCTCATGTTCTTTTTCTGCAGAAAATGAGTAAGACAGTCTGATAAGAAATCATGGACATTAATAAAGACGGAGAAAACAGACCAGTGAACAAGTTTTGAAAGAAGGAAAGAAGACAGTTTGCTCTTTTTATGTGCAGACAGAAGAAAGAAGTCACTTTCAAAAAAGTTTCCGTTCTACTTTCTTATATTTGAAGTATCTCTTTTGACACTAATGGATTTACTTTGCATTCAATATGGATAATTTGTAAATGAGGAAATAAACAATGAAAATCAAACGTGGATTAAGTGAAGACAAATCATAATATTTGATGAGGGTAACCCATCACTGCAGTAAATGTATAAAGAAGCAAGACTGGAGATAAGATCAGACAGAGATGTTGGCTAACAGTATATGCAGACACAGCAGGACATGCACAGTGGTTTTTTTTTAAAAAAAAGAAGAAGATAACAAGGTTGTTGAATTGAAGGGTGGAGACTCCCTGAATTTTATTGGGTTTCAAATGAAAGTTCCAGACTCAATCAACTTATAAACGCCCATATTTCAGAAACTGTTGACACTCTGCCTAGGTTCAGAAAAAGCTACAAATAAATATTAATATAACAGCAACGAGGCAGCACAACAAATGAAGTTGATTGCAGCTCAACAAATTTTTCAAGGAAGCTGTTTCATTTTGGCAAAATAGTGATACGCAACCAACTTAAGAATTTTGTGCTGCATTCAACCAGCAAATATTACTTAAAAGTTATACTAACTCTAAAGAGTATCCAGTCATATTTCAAAATTGTTATATCTTTCGCCTTTCCTATTGCTTTGAGATTTCCTGTTCACTCATGCACGTTCATATCATTTCACATAAACACATTAATCTTTAAAATTGACAACTGACAGTGACACCCCAAATATAAAATATATTAGAGAGAGGAGTTGCGAACTAACGATCTCAACAACCTTAGCAGTCTCATTCCCGGAGGCAAAATTTGGATCCTGATGTTAGAATAACAAATGCCAGCTGTTCCCAGCATGGTTATATGGACAATAAAACATAATTCCGAGCAATTTCACACGAATCAGCAATTGCTATATGGCATCAGTAAAATTGTAATGACAGAGAAATATGCCTAGATTAACATATGCAGTTCATTATATTAGTTTAAATTCGGCATATAACTATAGTCACGAAGTTAGGATAACTAAGTTAAAATCAACGAAATGCTTAAACTTTTATCCACATGAACTATTAATCAAAATCCCGATCATAGGGCGTGCATAGTCATATGATGGAACCAACACACAAACTAGTCAGTTTTGATATAAATTTCAGACCATTCCAATTCCAGCACTTCAAACTATAAGTGCCTTGAGCAGTGCCTACAGAATCATGGGTAATTTTGCTATCTATTGACAACGGTAACGAGGACCATAGCTCGAAAATTGATTAAAACTTATTAGGGTTCACCAAACTTCCGCTTCAATGTTCAACAGGTCAATCTGTTCCTAGTGAGCCTTATTTCTCCGCTGCGGCTGTCTCTCAGTTGCTAATCTGTAAATCCAGTATACCTAAAATCATAACAGTAAACCAAACAGTTCATTAATTTGTGGCAACACAGGAAGATAAAGAAACGCAGAAGACAACCACATTAAATGAAAAAGATCGACGAGTACCAAAGCAATGACATGAGCTGCTATTAAGAGAACCACCAAAAAGGGCACTAGGTCGAGGAACCATGGTCGCAATGACTGCTGCTCGTTCGCCATTATTGAAGAAAGTTGTAAACGTAACAGACAGAAATAGGATGCTAGAAGCTCTCTATCCAGGCGAAACCGCAGTTTCGTACTTTCGTATGTTTGTGCCTGTCTGTACCCACTTTTGAAACCATAGTTTAGATTATTTTGTGATTAGAAATCTAGTTTGTTATATGTAATTATTGTAAAAATTAGGGTTAAGGTGCAAATAAGCTCTGAAAGTTTTTCCACAATCTCAATTTAGCTCTAGAAGTTTTATGAGGTTCAATTCAACCCTGGAAGTATTATATTGTAACAATTTTGCCCTTTGACTAACAGGAGAGTGACGTTGACCGTTAAATGGTGAGGTGAAGTGTTAAAATGGACATGTTGTTAAAGGAATCAATGTCCATGTGGCATTGAGCTAATGAGTAAGCAATTAGTAATTTGGATCTGTTAATTGTTTTAGCCCGTGATGGTACCGTCGTTCTGAAATTCAGATAGAGAGAGTTTTGAAGAAGTGAGAGTTGGTGTTAGGAAAGAAGTTGGTCGCATGTGCTGAAGCTGTAAGTGGGCAAGGGTTTCAAATAGTAGTGCAGAGAGAAGTTGGTTGCATGTGCTGAAGCTGTAATTTGTGAACGAGACCGGTCGCATGTGCAGAGAGAAGCGTCCGTATCTAAGAGGTAAGTTATCCATTTGTAGTTCGAAAGTTTGCGAGTGCGAGCGATTTGTGCATGCTTTACACTGTGGGTTGATGATGTAGGCGTTTGTTTGTCCGTTTATGAGTAAATGTGATTTGTTCTTAAATTAATGTAGGGATTTAGTGAGATGGCTTCGATTGGGAGTGGTGGTCCCGACGGTGGTGGCCCATCCCATGTCTCAAAATTGGAGGAAGTTTTTTGGGAATTGGGCGATGCAAAGAAGATGATTGCTGAAGGCAAAAAAAATCTTGTCGGCGAGCATGAAGGGACAACAGCAGAAGTATTTCGTTCCTGTCTCTTTGTCAGTAAGCTTAGAGATTATGTTCAAACGCATTCTGCTATATCTTTTTTTGATGAAGGTGATGGTAGGGGTGAGGGTCTTTGGGAAGTTAGAAAGAGCACTTTGGATTTAAGTAGGAAAAATAGTCGTGGATTTAGGAATGACATGAATTGTTGTATGAATGTCGGTGATGGTGGGAAAGCATGTGAAGGTGAAAATAAGAATAGGGAACCAATTGGGAATGATGTTGTTGAGCCGATTGGTGACATAATTGTCGAAACTTTACATGACAATGGTGAAAATGACAGCATAAGTGATGGAGAGGAATGTGAAAGTTCGGACTGTGAAGGTGATCAGGATTCTGCTCATGGTGGAGACTGTAATAAAGGTGATGAAGAGTCAACTGATGAGGAGGTTGGTAGTGGGTTTGATGACAGTGTCACTGACGGTTGGTGCTTGAACGCAAGAGGTGGTGAAATGTTAGTTGATGATAGGGATGATGTTAGTGATTATGAAGATGAAGATTTTAAGGATGATTTGGGCTTGGTTGGTGGACATGGGCCTTTACTTGAAGCAAGAGGAAGGAACGAAAATAGTAGGCCTGATGGGAAGGAATGTTTCATGCTAGGGTCTACGTTTGGAGATAAGGAGGAGGTGCTTGCTGCATTAGATAAGTATGCAATAAAGTTTGGTGTGAGGTTGCGGCTAGTAAAAAGTGAGCCATTTAGAGTGAGGGCTATTTGTGAGTGTAACATCCTAAATTTCATATATAAGATATGAATTTCTTAAGAATTATTAAGGGCTAGAGAGTAATGAGGAAATAC
>JBAGKO010000011.1:7020360-7030670 GCA_037177275.1 Acacia concinna
CGTCAGCAAGGGGCTGTCTCCTGCCGCATGCAAATTACACGTGTCAGCACCACCGAATTAGATGGTTTTTTAATAGAAAAATATAGTTATGTAAAACCTTGACCCTGTCCCACTTTAAGCCACCATATCCTACGGCGACGCGTGTGCGAGCCCCCGCACTATCTTTGGCATATGAAGAAACGGTCATTGAGTTCAATTAAGCAAGAATGATCAATAAATAATAAAAAAAAAAGAATGATCAATAAATAAATCGGAAAAATTATTGAGAAGAGAGTAATAATAATAGTCGTCAAAGTTAAAAAAAAAAAAACTTATTTTCAGATGTTGCCACCGTTTTTCAACCTAAAAAAAGATTAATTTTGTTATGTGCTACGAATAATTCTAAACTCTATTGTTGAACAAAAAAAAAAAAAAAAGCTGATTTGCACCCGATTAAAGAATAGTACCTCCGGTTTTCTTCCTCTTTCGTCCTTTTCTCCTCTATCGTCTTGAAACTCTCTGTCTCTTCTTGTCATGGCATTTCCGCGCTATTCTTCCTCCTCAGGTACCTTCTGTGCCTAATAATGATTGCCCTCTTTCATCTGTGCTAAATTCCTACAAATTACTAATCTTCCTATTTTAGATTTGGCATCTTTTTGCCTGGTAAGCTGTAAATACAAGATCAATGCACGAATTTCGCATCTCTGCTCAATTTATCGCGTCTTGTGAAATTATTTACAATTTCTTCCTTTTGGGTTTTCTGTGAAGGTTAATTTTGACAGCTATTAATTTCTGGGTGACCCCACTCATGTCATGATAACTTGGAATCATTGGCACGCAAGAATCAGCTATACATACGCAATACAGCTTTTGTTTCTTCACTTTCTCATATTGGTCAAGGAAAGAGTATCCGGGTACCCAGAATATTCAAGCTATAATATGGGTTATCTCAATTCGGTTCTGTCCTCTTCAAGCCAGGTTCATGCCGCTGAAGATGCCCCGGTGAGCGGCGGAGGCCTCAGGTTAACTTCTTTTAGCATATCAATTCTTCTTTAGATCTAGAATTGGATGAAATGGTTGCTTTATCTGCGCGTTTAATAGTCAATGTTACAGATTGATTTCATCCATAGTTGGTGGCTGTATTAAATCTTTGTCATTTATATCCCGGACGTTATATTACTCCTAATTGCGTTAACTTGCATATTCATAACTTTGTTCTGTGCGATTCATGACTGAACTTGAAAATCACGGAGCGGATATTTTGGAATTATAATGTATTCATCGTTAAATGAAATTTCCGACTAGGCATCTATAGATCCTATTTCAGCCTTTGAAGTGTTTACTGCTAAATAGTGGTTTTGGGTTTTGGCTTATACATCTATAAACTTCCTCTTTGTATAATTGTAGTGCATATAACTTGTATTCCTGTTCGGTTGGTTGCTATTTTTTATCTACGGTGCTCTTAGCCTTTTGGGTTCATCCTTGTAATGTGGATGAACGGAGAAAATACAAGGTCTGCTCCTATGACAATAAGAGAACTTTTCAAGTGATTCATCCGTTTCTCCTTAAACCGCCTTGTCAGTTAGATTCAGTCTAGTTGGTTAATTAACCCAAAGTCACCAAATTAACAATTAGAGTAAAAAAGAAAAAGGCGGAAAAGTTGCAGAAATCTCTTGGCTTCATTAAGCTATCCCCCTGCCACTCCCTTTTCCTGCGTGATTTTGTTTATCTATTAGCATATTGCTAGGTTAGAAGGCTTTGACACGTGTTCCTTTTGGATTTTCTGTCCTTTGGTCAGTTTCAGTTGATCTATCATAGAAAGCAGCTAAAGCATATAGTCCATGGAAAGCACGTAGGCAAGTGTTGATCAATAATGTCAGCTAAGAGGGTCAGAGTGCCCCTTATGTGTTGGCAGTTTTCTGTTTTTGCATTTGTCATGTTTTGGCCTAATTTTTCTGATATCTGGTTGAGTTCCATTCCTTTCTTGCTTATTTCCTGGACATTGTTCTCCCCACCCTTGCCAAGAACCAGAAAATTGAACCTTACACGATTTCAAGCTGAGTATATTACTATGAAATACTACCTAACATAATTTTGCTGATAATTGTTGTAACTTTTGGTTATTATATAGTTTATGTTAATAGATGGTTCATTTAAATCTTACATATCCGCATGTTTTTATGAACTTTTAAGTCGAGCCTAACCCTGACATAATATATAAGAGACATTTTTCTTGCTCCTTCAGGAGAATATCTCTAGAAACCAAAAGGTTAATTAACATTTATGGTGAAAATAATATTAAATAAGTTATATTTTTACTGACGAGGTGGCATAAAATTAATGTTGGGGTTACAGTTCTTTGATGCAGCAATGATTCTTGATATAACTGTTACAAAGACTATTTGTCTCCCTCATTTTTTATACAAACTTCAACTTGTCCATTCCCGTCTTACATCCTCCATATAATGGCTCAAAGAAGTGGAAACTTATGTTAGTGTTGTAAATGAAATTAATTGGCAACTTGTGTTCAAGAATTAGACTTTATGAGATAATTTGACACGTTTTCTTCCATTTTGTGTCAACAGTCAGAACGGAAAGTTCAGTTATGGATATGCCAGCTCTCCTGGCAAGAGATCTTCGATGGAAGATTTTTATGAGACGAGAATTGATGGCGTTGATGGTGAAATCGTTGGCCTTTTTGGAGTTTTTGATGGTATATTTACAAGTCTCTTTTCTTTTCCCTTCAGATGCTTTGACTTCTTAAATTTTTCTGCTGAGGATTACTTGCTATCTTCTATTGTTTTCTTATGAGTACTTTCGAACATTCATTCAGGTGTAGTGTATATTGTTTCTTGTTTGGTGTGAGATATTATATATTGTTTCTTTTCTTGTTTGACATGAGGATGTCATGTTCTCTTTATCTTACCACGTAAGAATGATTTTTTATTGACCGGTCCAAATTTTCATTTATTTAGCATGTGCTAGATAGTCTATTTTTGGGGGGTTCTCTCCAAAATATTTCACTGTAAGGACATTGGTTATGAAATTTTAACTTTTTCAGGCCATGGTGGAGCACGGGCTGCTGAGTATGTCAAGCAAAACCTCTTCAGTAATTTGATCAGACATCCAAAGTTTATTTCTGACACCAAATCAGCTATTGGTTTGCCATCTCCCACCTGCAGCTTTACAATCCTTTTGTTTGATTCTCTGATATGCTTAGTCCAGAAGATAACAGTTTTTCCTGCCAAACTTTTCTTTTCTGCAGCTGATGCATATAACCATACCGATTCTGAATTTCTCAAATCAGAAAACACTCAAAACAGAGATGCTGGATCAACAGCTTCCACTGCAATTCTGGTTGGTGACCGTTTACTTGTTGCAAATGTTGGCGACTCCAGAGCTGTTATATGCAGGGGTGGTGATGGTAAGGCTTGTGCCTTTTTCTGCAGTTATGTTCATTCTTAGAAATATCAAATATGCATATGATCACTAAGTTTTCACGTGAATTTTAGTTTTGTAATATATAAGGCTCATAACAATTCATTCTGTCAGAAGTTCCTTTTCTGTGTGGTTCCTATTGTGGTTTCCTCTGCTTGTTAAGTTCAAGAGATCAAATTTGCGGTCTTTTTCTACCCTGCATATGTTACGGATGTCATAATTCTTCACTTGCTTACCAATTCTTTTCATTTCTAATTTACAAGCACACAAGGATTCAGACATGCTAGTTTGTGGGAGCATTAAATTTGTGAGAAAACCAAGTATGTGTGTGCATGTATAGAACATGAAATAGTTTGCTGACCATTTATTTTGAGTTTGTCTGCTGATATTGTCACACTTGCAAATTCTAGATGATACATTCATAATTTTTACACTGGCCTGTGCTCTTATCACACATCGCTTTTGAGAGATATGTCCTACGTCCTAGTGTCTGATGAAAGGCATTTATGTGGAAGCTCCACTTTTACTTCTGATCAGCTTATATTGATATAATTAATAAGATGCGATACCTAGGATACATTAGATTTTAATATTGTATTCTTAGTTCACAAGAGTGAGTGTGCTGTCTACATGTATTTATGAATTTTTCTTATGCATTCATTTATAGATAATTGAATGGGTTTAATATTCCCCAATCTAAAAATAACAACAACAACAACAGCAATATGAATACTTCCTTTTGTGATTTCCTCTAGCCATTGCTGTATCTCGAGATCATAAGCCAGACCAAACTGATGAGAGGCAAAGGATTGAAAATGCCGGGGGCTTTGTCATGTGGGCTGGTAAGTTAATCTCCTAGTCATCCTTCTTGGTTTAATTTTAAAATCTATCTGGCTTATGGCCATTCAAAAACTTCAAATCATATTCACAGGAACTTGGAGAGTTGGTGGTGTTCTTGCTGTTTCTCGGGCATTTGGGGATAGACTCCTGAAGCAGTATGTTGTTGCTGATCCAGAAATCCAGGTGTGTTTCATTAGTGGTGACATACTGACATCCACTTTTTTTGACATTTATATTCTATAGATTTTTCACAAGCATTCTATTAATGGGGCAGAGATTGAACTTGTGTGAAAAAGGACAAGATGGATAATAAGGACAAGTTTTATAAACTGCCCAACTTATGCTATTTGTGTGTGTTTTGTCTCCTTTTCCCCTCCTGTGGATTGTATTTATCAGAATGCATTTGGTCTTGCAGGAAGAAAAAGTTGACAGCTCTCTTGAGTTTCTCATACTGGCCAGTGATGGGCTATGGGATGTTGTCACTAATGAGGTCGGCAATTTTTTTAACTCTTCCCCATTCTTTTCTTTGATAAACTATTTTGCATCTCCATCATTAAAGTGTAAGCACGTTGAAATGAATCAGGTTAGTTGGAATCTTACTATTTCTTTTTACCTATATTCAGTTGCACAAAATCATGTGCTGGTTAGGCAAAGCCAATAAATTAATTAGTTTCTGGAAAGTATGAGCGAAATATTGCCTGCAGCCTTGCAGTAGCATATTGAGAGAGGCGAGTTTTATCCTTCTTCAAAACAAGCCAAGGGCTGGCATATACATGATGTTGGTTTTGTTTGGTAGAGAACTCATCTTCTGTAAAACACCCAGTAGCTACTAAACAACAAACACACACTTTTTTAACTCTTGGTGTTGTCCTCAGGAAGCTGTTGCCATGATAAAACCAATTGCGGATGCAGAGGAGGCTGCAAAGAGGCTGATGAATGAAGCATATCAAAGGGGCAGTTCTGACAACATCACTTGTGTGGTCGTTCGTTTCTTGACGAGCCAAACGAACCAAAGCAGTAGCACTTCTCGAAGTAGCTCGCGTCCTTCGGTAGAAGGATAGAAGAGCAGCAAAATCCCTGCTTGGTGGTGGGTTTGTGGCAGATTGAAAAAAGACGGGGGATGTATCAAAATTATGCTTTATATATAGTTGATGATAGGTATTTCATATATAGTCCTGTATTGTTATGCTGCAAGAATAGAGGAAAAAAACGATAATTAAACTCATAACGGTCATCTAGAATAGAGCTGTGCGTGCGTGGCAATGGGGGGAATATGTGTAAAGTGTCTGTGGCCCAAGTTTCCCCCACAAAAAACGAGTCGATGGTTGCTGTGGTTGTTGTTGAAGCTGTCTTTTAACATGTCCTGTACTGTGTAACCCTTTTTCTTCTTCATACCTGATTCATGGTTTGTATCAAGTGTAGTGTTATAACTTTATAAAAGACGTCGTGTGATGGTGGCTAGCTATGTGTGAGAGTATTCAACTGTTCATTCAGTGAGCTAAATGCATGTGGGATGTTTAAGTCGTGAGGTTATAGAAACATAAGAGATGACGCAGAGTCAGATACTATACTTACGAGCGTGATTGGGAATTAGGAAGGTGACGCCAGCTTGTTTAAAATATGAAAGAAAATGTGTATCACCTTCTATACAATTGCACGCCAAGATAAAACTTGTTTGGATTAGTTTTTCAGAAGCACTTTTATGTACACCCAAATAATACTTCTCTTGTATAGTTTACCTTATAAACCGTAAATTCACAATCATTTTCATTCAATTTGGAATCGTGAAGATGTGAGTTTGGTCTATAAAATATGAGAGAAAATGTACAGCGTCTTCCATCTACCACGGCAATGACCAATAAAATGACTTATCCAGAAGCATCTAATTCATATTTGTGCGTGGAGAAATGGAATATATAAAAAATCATGCGTTCTTGAGATTGCCATTTCGATGTACAGAACTGGGTACTCTGTCTGTTTCGAATATAAAATATCTTACCTCAAATATGCCTTCTTTCAATGTACTCGTACTTTATAAAAATTGTAATATGAACTACGGCACCTGACTTTTGTTTTGTGTGTTTGAGTCACAAATACTTTATAAATAATTAGATTTATCCTTGTCAACCGAATACCATCTCGTGCCAGCAACTGTTAATTAGTCAAATATTCACATAACCTTAATTTCTTTTAAAAAAAAACATGTAAATTTATGAGGGAGCATTTGTGGTTATTTTCGTAAAATGAACTGAAGAAATTACATTAAATTATTCTTGACAATAATGTTTTCCACTATATTTGGATTCCACAATGGTTTTTCTTCTTTTTTCTTTTTTCCGTAACAATGGTTTTTGACGGAGCACAATAACATCATATTAGCTAACTCTACCTAATAGAATTAAGACTTTATTGTTGTTGATGTGCTCCCAAAATACTAAAAAAATCTTAAGAAAGTTAATTATATTCCTTAACCATATAATATATTATATTTTATTACATTATATATTAATTTACAAGTCAAACAACATAATTTAAAGAAAAATGATAAATTTTAATATTTTAAAGTAATATAATTATTTTTTTTTATGATTTTTTTAAAATTCTTTAAAACATCCTTATAATTAAAAAGAGGAAGAAGTAGTATTTAGACTCTGCGTGATATTGATAATGCTAGTATACGTATCTGTCCTTGGTTGAAACAAATTAACTTCCAGTAAAGATGAACACAACATGTATTCACATTAATAATTAACAATATAATGGTAAAAAACTAAACATAGTCAATTTAATATGAATATAAAATAGAATTTCTAATGATGATAAGAACGTGCCAACTAAAAATTGACTTTTTATGTGCAATAATTGAAAATTGCCTCCACGTCATGAATAATTTTAATGGCATCTTTCACTGGGGACCCTACTACCAAATGATGACTTAAAAAAAAGTTTTGTACCTTCTAACAGCGCACAGTGAGTGAAAAGAAGTCCTTGACGCGGATACAGAGCTTTAATTATTTTATTATTCCCATTCACAGAGCGAAAACAAAATCTCCAGCAAACATTGCAGCAGCTCTCACAAGTCCACAATTATGATTATGATTATCCCTTCCTCATCCATACTAGGTTACAAATTTATTATTATAATCTAAGTTGAAATGAATAATTAAATCACTACATAAGCCAATAGGATCCCAGATTTTGATAGCGCATACCTATCTTGTGCTTTCAATCTTATTAAAATATCTGATGCTTCCTCAAATCAAAAGACAAAGGAGGAGCTATATGGATTCGGTGATTCCAATATAGTACTATATATTATCAGCCATCAAAATTCATAGCTACATATTTATATCACACTCACAAACAAGGTTCAAATTCAGGAACAGAGGAAGCAACGACAACAAAAATATATATACACCATTTACTACTTGATATGCAGCAGCCAACAGTGCGATCAACAGCTTGGTACGACGCCGTATCCTCCGAAGCGGTCGACCTCCGATCTTTTTGCGAACCTGCCTTTGATCCTCGGTCTTGTTTCAGCATATGCTTTTCTGGAAGCGTATCGAATGGTCTTCTCGAACTTTCGGTTCTTCCTCTTCTCTCTGTACCTCAATACCCTAGCTTCCCTGTCGGCGGCTGATATCTGCACTGTCTGATTCTCACTGCCCGTCATCGTCTTGCTGTAATCGTTCGATATCCCGTTCCCGTCCGGAACTACCCCAACCTCCATGGAAGACGACGACACCTGAACTCTTTCATGTTAGCTAAAAGTCAAGAATGTAATGAATTGTAAAATTCCAGAAACAAGGTCTTACACTCTGGCTGCCGTTGTAACCGTAGGTGAAATTCTTAGACCCACTCAATTCCATGTCATAGTAGTGGTCGTTGAGGGATGGAACCTGTGCACTCTTGCTCTGTACCGGCACAACACCGTCGGTGCCGGAACTGTTCTGCTCCTGAGTTTCTTCCGCCTTCCGATCCACCGGCCCGAAATCCAGATCTAGGCATGGCTCCATTTCGGGAAACACATACTCACCGGAATTCAGATCTGGGCTCTCCGCAGGCTTCGGGTTGGAAGGGTTGGGGAGCAACCAGGAAGCAGCTTCCGCCTCTTCCCTGCTGACATCAGCATCTGCATCGGCGTCGGAGAAGTAACGGTCGTTGAGGAAGTTGATGGCAGAACCGGACGGGACGCCGACAGAGTGGACGGGATCATAGAAAGGAGTTATGGGGACGCGCTCGTGACGGCGAGCAAGTGGATTGGCAGAGTGGATGTCACGGTCGCAAGTGATGCAGAGAGCAGCAGCGTCAGCCTTGCAGGTGACGTGAGCAGGAGCCTGCTCGCAGACCTCGCAGACCCAGACACGAGCGTGGCGGGAAGCGAGCTTGTTGGCGGCATGGACCTTGGAATCACAGCCGAGGCAGAGGAAGGCGGAGTCGGCGCGGCAGAAGAGGCTGGCGCTGGCGGACTTGCAGGAGTCACAGAGCTTGGAAGCCATGGGGAGGGGAGGGGAGGGTATTTAGTTGCAGTGAAGGTAGGGTCCAAGCCCCTCTGTGAGAGCTAGAGTATGTATGAAATGAACTCAGCGTCAGCTACGAAATGTTAAAAGCATGGGTGGTTGAGGAAGGAAGCGTGATTATTCGAAACAGGTCCGTCTAGTCTATCCATCTGGTGGGGTCAGAGAGATCTGGCTTGCCTCCAATTGGGAGATGACACGTGGTCGAGCCTTAGCCAAAAGAACTACGGAGCAAAACATGGGGGTGGGGAAGAAGCAGAAGAAATTGGCAGCCTTGTGGAAAGTGGACCCCACTTGGCTTCCAGCAAAGGGTGGGGTGAGGTGTTGTGCGTGCGTGTTCCGGTGCGTTTTTGTCACCTTATGCCCCTTCGTCACTTTCATATCATATCGTATCACAATAGAAGCTAGCGAGCGTTAGTGCATGACTAGTTCTTTATCATTTTTAATATCCTGTTCTTTTCCACAGAGTTTAGCTCATATGGACTTCTTTTCATCTGGCTAGTATGTTATGTGATTATTATATCTCCAGCTGACTGACTGGTTTTGATTTTGAAAGTTTTGAATTGAATATCTATCGAGTTCATGGAGACATGAATTCCCTATGATATGATATCGCTCGCAGTTATCCACTTGTACCAGCTGAGCAATTCCAAATTTTCTGGCCAACCACGCCAATCATTTATTTATGTGTGGACTGTAATTGATTTGCCCAACTAAGAACATTAAATTACAGTCCATACAAGTTGGTATATTTTCTTTGACAAGTCAATTGCAATTCAAGGAGCTGTTTATTACTCTGTCCTGTAAAGCAATTTAGGCCAAGTATAGAACTTCAATGCCAGTGTCAGTGTCAGATAAATCTACCCGTAAAAGTCAAAGACGGTCATTCTCTTGAAGAATAGATAGAAGAAGAGAAAGATCCATAGTTCAGTTGGATGAGCAAGTTTGGGCTCATTTTAAATAAGCATTAACGCTTGTTTAGTGCAGCAGCCCCTGACGTATAAATGGCTCAAACATGGGCTCAACCGAACAACCCGACTCTTTCAGAGCCCCCTGCTTCCACTTTGCCCATCAACGCTTCTGCTTGCGCTGCGTTACCTTTCTCATGATTCCATTCCATGATCTCTACAAATTAAGTAGGGAAAGGGAACATAATGAATTATGGAAATAGGCATAATTACGAGATACTCATATGATCTTTGCCTTTTGTTCTTCATCGTGAAATTACTTTTTGTATTGAGTTGAGCAGGAAATATTATTGGGTGTTTCAAACAAAATATAAAAGCGTTTGTAATTTGTTCTGTTTTAGAAAGTGGCCAACTGAAACCATATATGTAGTGACGATCTTACATAGCACTCCACGGTCCACACCATGTCTTGGAAAGGAAGTTGTAGTGTAAGTTTTACAAGAGACTGTGAGTTTATTTATACACGCTGTCATATCCATATTTTAATTTAATACTACCTCCGGTCCTATTTATAAGACCCAGTTGACTTTTTTGGAGAATCCTAGAAAAATCCTAAGAAAACTAA
>JBAGKO010000011.1:7045388-7059916 GCA_037177275.1 Acacia concinna
AGATAGTGCTTCATCTTTCTCTCCAATTCTCTCTTCATCTCTTTCATTTCATATCTTACTTTGTTACTTTTATAACAATAAAGTATTATTCTTTTGTTTTTGTAAGCTCTTTTGTTATTGTATGGTATCCAGATTCCGGCAAAAACAGAACAAAAGGAAACACTGTTGCGAGGAACCCATAATAAGCGAAGGATTAGTCCTTGGCCTATCAGGCTGGGGATACCTTGCATAAGAAAAAAAAGGAAACACTGTTGCTACTTTGCGTCAGCATAGTAGCGTAAAAAATTCCCGGACTCGAGCTTTCTCCCGGACTCTATTGAGCCACATATGCTAGACATGGTGTCAGCAGGTTAAGGCGCCATGTGTTCAACATTTTTCCTTTTCTTATTTTGCATTTCTGCCTCCCCAATGCTCATGCCCAACCAACAATTTCTAGTCTTCGTTCTCGCTGAGAATCATACGTCCCCAATACTCGGTTCGCTGCTCATTTGTTGAAAATTCAGTTATCGTCGTGCCAGACCACAGTTGAAGAGGGATCGAAGGAAGCCAACTACCAAATGAGGACAGTCGTCTCGCGATTGATCCACTCCAGAATTTCCGTTTCCAAACTCAAGTAAGTTATTTCCCTCCTTGTGTTCTGCTGGAATTTCGAGCACCTGGCTATAGAATTTTCATCGCATTCTATTTTCGGGTTGTCTTGGTGGCTCGTTACTATTTCTTAATGCCGTTCAATTCGATGTCTGGTTGATGGGGTTAGGGAAGGGAGGGGTTTGAAATTGTTTGTGCAATTTTACAAATCTACGTTCAGTGGGTAGAGGTTTGTCGGTGCAAAGTAAGTGTTTTCTGAACCTATCAATGAATTCCACGGAATGGAAACTACATCCAATTCGGTGGGAGTGTGGGGGTATTGGGTCGCTACTTTCATAATTTGTGTCTGGACAATACTTACATTTCTTTATATCTCTGCAATCAAGTTGTTCATCAAAATATCCCTTATATTCTTATCGTATTTTTATCGAAGAATTTTACGTCGTAGGCAAGATACTAGAACTATACCCAAGTTTCGTTTTGTAACTAGTCGTTAAACTGTGTTTACCTGGAATTATGATGAAGTGCGATTACTATAGCCAAGAATGGGAGATATCTCTGTACGGACTCTAATAAGGTTGACGAGCCCTTTAAAGCCGAGGAAGCTGAGACCATAAATACTCCTCCACCTCCAACAGAGAAGGTGCTCTACAATGATTATGATATCTAAATGTTTTCTATTGTACTCATTCTGTATGCATGATTTATTAACATCGCATTTTAACCTGTATGCAATTCTAGCTGCTTGTGTTGGGCGGCAATGGATTTGTTGGCTCGCACATTTGCAGAGAAGCCTTAGATCGCGGTTTGTCTGTTGCAAGTCTAAGCAGGTTCGACACTTCTTAATATGTTTTTTTTTTTAGTACTATCAGTCTACAAATTCTAAGTATTTGTATTTTTTACTTGTTAGTTTGTAATTGCTGTAGAATGAATTTCTAACAATCAGGGGATGTTGGTGCGAAGTTGTAGATGATGCTATAGTTTGTTGTAAGCTACTAGAACTCTGGGACTATGCTGGTAGTGAGAGTTTTGAGTAGAATGCAGGAGAAAGTAGGTTCAAATTTTTTGTTATTCCAAAAACCTGGTTCTTTTTTAATTATTTGTGTAGGTTTTGATGGCTACTTTACATAGTTACCTTATTTCAACATTTTCTTCGGAGTATGTCCACTCATGCTTCATTCTGTCTATCACTCCAGGTCTGGTAGGTCATCTCTGCATGATTCCTGGGCTAACAGTGTCACTTGGTTTCAAGGTCTGCTTTCTTTATGACAGTTTTTCTTGAAGACAACATTGATGTGGGATTCTGTGATGTCTCTAAATAAATCTGTCATACTGTAACCAGGGAACCTTCTTTCGACTGATTCCTGGAAGGAAGCTCTGAATGGGGTCACTGCTGTTGTAAGTCACATTTGTTTGAAATAATGTTTGGCATATATTCGGCTGGGTGGAAGCCATGGAATGAAAAGAAAGATTCATGCTAATCTATTATCATTTTAAATTTCATTATTCATTCATTTTATTCTTTCAATTATGTAAACTCTTGCCATCCACCCAACCACCAGTTCATCACTGTGTATATTTAAATACTCAGTTTTCTTTTGTTATTGTGTGCTGTTGCCTTTGGATTTTTACTCAATTGGTTCGGTAAGAATTCCCATTAATGTATTAATTCAAATTGTATTTATTTTTTAAGATTTCCTGTGTCGGTGGCTTTGGCTCCAACTCATACATGTACAAGATTAACGGGACTGCTAACATCAATGCTGTTAGAGCAGCTTCAGAACAAGGTAATTAAACAATGAGGACATTTTTGTCTCCTTGTGTTTTCTCAGATAACTCTTATTTCAGCTTCTGCTTTTCAACTTGAATAAAGCAGAACATGAACTGTCGTCTTCCATTTAACTTAATTGGACAATATTGAACGTTGATTGGCTTGTCATAGTAGATTTGATAATGTCTTTAGACTATTTATGGAAACTCTCTTCCCTTCTTTCAGTTAGAAATATATGCTTGTTATGCTTTGCTGGGAGAAAATTATTTTCTTTTTACAGTTTTACTATGCAGGTTATCCTTTTTAACCATGATGTTCCTATACCCAGTTAGACTTTTTGTATTCTAGTCATGCTTTATAGTGTTATATACTACTCCCTCCGTCCCAAAATATAAGAGACAACTACCACTCTTATTTTGTTCTAAAATATAAAAGACATTTGAAGAATGTCTTATACTTTAATTCTTTTTTTCCAATTTTGCCCTTATTCAATATCAATGTAGTAATACTTGTGTTGATTTTAAAAGTTATCATTCTTGAGGAGAGAAGAGAGGAGTGGGGGAGAGAGAGTGATTGACTTTAATAAGGGTATTCTCTCTCTTATTCCATACCTCCTTATTAATAAGGGTATTTTAGTAAAAATGAGTAACAATTCTAACATACTTATTATTCTTAACCGTCACTTCGAACCAAGAGATTTGCTTAAATGTCTCTTATATTTTGGGATGGAGGGAATACTGCTTTGCTTGTTTTGTTGATTTGAATAGTACATCGAGCTTGATTACTATATATACTTAAATTTTCAGCTGTGGACATTCTTGCTCTTACTATTCTACATAGATATAATGAGTTAACTGCAGATCCTCTTAAGATTTACTATGTCCCATGCTGTTGTCTGCTGCAGGTGTCAAAAGATTTGTCTATATTTCTGCTGCTGACTTTGGTGTAGCAAATTTCTTGCTGCGGGGTTATTATGAAGGAAAGGTGATTTTTCTAATTTGTATATATTGAGAACATCATGAGAGTAAGAATCAACAGTATGGATTTTTTCCCGTGGTCTTGTATAGTTGAATGCAAGTCTTTCAGAATTTATCTTTATTTTTTTTTTGGGATTATAACGTTTCAAGTACTCTATCTTTAAAGTGTATTATATGCACACGTGAGAAGATTTTTTACTGTGTCTTATATTGATGTAGAGAGCTGCAGAAACGGAGATTCTGACCAGATTCCCTTATGGAGGTTAGTGTTCTGTCCGTTTAAATTATCCTTGGGATGTTCTATACTATTAATGATCAATGCTGTGGACATGTCATATGCAGACAACACCACCACAACCCCCCCCCCCCCCACCAAAAAACAAAAAAAAACACACCCAAAACAAAAAGAAGTCCATCTTTTTGTAGCTTGACACTAGCAGTGTTTGCGTAGGGCATGAAAGTTATATTTTCATGTTGCTGAGAACTGTAGAGGAAAACTACTGGTGGTTCCTATTGTGGCTCGGTGTTCATGTGTAATGGGACTTTTTAAACCTTTTGGCAGGGGTCATTCTGAGACCGGGGTTCATTTATGGTACCCGTAGTGTTGGGAGTATGAAGATACCCCTAGGTGCAATTGGTTCGCCAATGGAGATGGTAATTTTATGTGCTTCTTTTCTTCTTGATTTATTATTTGTTCGTATGATATGATCATGGTAGCTTAACGCTTATTAAGTGAAACTAACGTAGATTCTGCAACACGCGGGGCCGTTGAATCGGATTCCACTTGTGGGGCCTTTGTTTACTCCTCCTGTCAATGTTACTGCGGTGGCCAACGTTTCTGTCAGAGCTGCTACTGATCCTGTTTTCCCCCCAGGGATCATAGATGTTCACGGAATCCAACGTTATAGTCAACATATATCTAAGTAAAATTGTCTTGTTTTCTCCCTGCCGTTTTTCCCCCCCTTGGTGAATGGAGGATAGTACGGGAAATTCCCCTTTGAGTTGTCTTTTTTGTTTTGTTTTGTTTTGATCAAACCCCTTCGAGTTGTTGACCGTTATTATTTGACCCCGAAGAATATTAGCCTGCGCTATGATATCGCCGACTGAATAAGATTACATGTAACAATTGTGTTACGTTTCAAGGTAGTTCATTTAATTGTCAAAATGTCGCAGCAGAGTTTCTTTTGTTTTTTTCTCCTTTTTGAACTAGGTCCGTCCAGGTCATAGCAGAATGTTTAGCGCAAGTGCTTCAATCTAGTCATTCATTTCTTTTGGGGCTAAAACCTAAGTAATTCATTATTACAAGCCATTAATTGTTTGTCGTGACAAAATAATTTTACTTAGCGCAATCTGTGTCTGAAAAATGGGATGAGATTTGAGCGACTGCCCGTCCTTACAATTTGGTGGATGTACGAGACTCAAAAGCGGTCCAGCTTCTCATGAAAGACCCGGACGACTAGATCCAACTAGTTATTTAATTAGCAAGTTAACGTAGTCAACATGACATTATGCTACCAATAAAAAGCAATGAATAATCAACTGAAGTCACAAGAAAAAGTATAATTACGACTGGAATATCTGATGGTGGCCATTATTTGAATTTCAGGATATAAATCTAAATCTAAAAATAGAAATAAATTATGGACACGTAATATGGAGGGTGGCCCCACGAGCAAACCAGTGCTGGGTCCGATGATGCTGTAATGCCGTTCGTGAATTTTGTTCTTTTCTTATCAGATGGTATGGTATTGCATAGCATTAAGAAAGTTCATTTCTAGTGACTATTCCTTACTACTATAATGCAGAGTCTCCTGTTCTTCCATCAGAATCATATAAGCTATATATGAAGTGATACACGAAAATCTTGAACATCTGTACACTTTTTCTGTAGGACTTGGACGTATTTGTTACAAAACTTTCCTAGACTCTTTGTTTTTATACACAAGCAAAAATTTACAAGCATGTCACTGTAAGTACTGTTCGAGACAATCTTTCAATTTTTGGAAAGTCACAGGTTTTGATACAAATGAGTCCATACCATTTGCATAACACTCTTCAGCACTCTCTGACAATGCATTTGCTGTCATCTGCATCATTAACACGACAAAAATAAAGTCAATCATCATTCTCAATTTGGTGCAAGAGGCAAATCCTTGCAATCATAATAACTGCTCACCGCAATAATGGGGATGTGGTTCGACTTGGTGGCAGGTAAACATGATGTAGCTGGTAGACTTAGTTCAATTTCAGCTTCTCTTGCTGCATCCCAGTTACCCGTTTCTTCAAAAGAACGAATCAGTTTTGTTGCTTGCAGACCATTCATAACTGGCATGCACACGTCCTGCAAAATGCAAGCAAGTCAGCTTATATACTGGATATAATAAAATTATGCAGAACTTGACCCAAAACATTATGAATGTGAAGATCAATAAAGAGATTTTCTTAACAGTAAAAGCATTGAACAGGTGAAAATGCACAAGAAGGGGAGTATGAGGCTGCACCATGAGGATAAGGTCATAACTCTGGTGCTGAATGGCGCGAACAGCTTCCACTCCATTATTCACAACATCTATGTTATGACCTAATTGCTTCATCATGGACTGTGTCACCATGACATTGATCTTGTTATCCTCAACCAAAAGGATCTTGGGCTTTAAATCTGGTTTTACTACTTCTGAAGTACTGCTACCAGTGACGCATTGCGAGGCAATCTCAGCTCTTTCTTGACTCTGATGTGCTTGTTCTCTTGACATTGTTGCCATAGCTGCCCGATCTTGATCTATCTCCTTGTGATATGAAGAATCTGCACTGCCATTGCGTGATTTGTTTCTTGTATCTACACTTTCATTCTCCATCTCTGGGTTGTAACTTGATGAACAAGCAGGTACAGGTGTCTCCGGGCCATCAGTTCTAGAGTATGCACCCTCAGCTGAAGTAATGTCTTTCGATTTGACATTATTAGAGGAAATTGAGTAGGAATTCTCAGAAACCCCATCAAATTTATGCATGGTTGCACACCCAATTTTTTGACGTAATGACTTTTGAGTCCTGCTAGATCCATGGGAGGTGAACAGAGAGCCCAAAGTGGGTGGTTGGAATTGGAAGAAGCCTTCTGTGGTATCATCAGATGCAGCATCATCATCGACCTCTGTATCCGAGATCTCATCAGAATGATCACAGATAGTTGAAACCTTATTAGGCAATACGAAGGTAAATGTAGAACCACATTGTTCTTTGCTAGTCACAGTAAGACGACCACCCATTAACTCAACCTATTATCGCAAGAGCATTGAAAAGAACACTGTGAAGATCAAATGAAACATAACTTCCATTGATTTAGAAGGATAAACACACAGCTTACCAATTGTTTACATATTGCTAGTCCCAACCCCGTCCCTCCATACTTTCTTGCATGGTCTGCACTGACTTGCATATACCTTTTAAATAAAGTAGGTATAGCCTTCTCTGTCACATTATAAATTGAAGCCAACAAGAAAAAAATTAGACATGTCTCATGATTAACCATTCTGCATCATACTTGTATGTCGAGAAGATTCAAAAGATACCTGGTATTCCAATTCCTGTGTCATAGACATCACAACGTATCCACACTGTTGTTTCAGTCGATTGAGGTTGTTCCTCAGTACCTCCATTCATTATGCATTTGCTTTTAACCGGAGATCTATCTTCATCACCCGACCCATGATTTTTCTTACTGCTATTTTGAGATGTTGAGAGATACTTGTCTTCTACTACTTCATTCCCTGAAATACTAGAGTGGTCTGCACTAGCCTTCTGGAGGCTTACTTCTGCTTTAGCAAATGATGGCTCTGGCACAACGTAAAGTTTTATACCAACCTTGCCTTCATGAGTAAACTTGATAGAGTTGCTGCAAAGTAAAAAAATGTGAATGAAACGTAGCAGACACGTGAGTCTGACAATTTCACGAAGCTTAATACCTGACTAAATTTGTGAGGATTTGTCGAATCCTTAAAACATCTCCTATGACCTGAAATAACCAGTAGTTTAGCACCGAAGCTAGAAGGAGATATTTGACAGAAAAGCATTGAAGCTATAAATATCTTCTTACCTGAGTTGGTACATCATCTGCTACATGCCCTTCTAAGGTTAATGTTTTCTGCAGTGAAGCTGCAGCAGTCTGGAGTACATGCTTTACCACCTCTCTTGGCCGGAACTTGGTTGCTTCTAACTTCATAACTCCTACATAGAGAAGGTCAAATGATCGGTGCCTAACTTACAAGTTAATCTCTGATTAAAATTATGAGCCAAGGATAAAGGACAGTGTTCAAACCTGACTCAACCTTGGAAAGATCAAGTATGTCATTTATAAGTTGAAGAACCAAATCTCCTGAAGATAGCATGACATCCAAGAGCTGTCTTTGCTCGCGATCAAGTTTTGTCCTAGAAAGAATGTCAGCCATGCTAACAACCCCAGACAATGGGGATCTTATCTCATGAGACATGGTTGCCAACATTTGTTTTGCTCTCATAGTCTCCTCTATTAGAAGGTTTAAGCCAAAAGGATAAGATTTCTTCCTGCCATAGCCAAAAGGAATAAAATTCACAACTAATGCTTGACTAAGTGGTTATTTATACCTGTAATGTGGATGGTTTTATTCAGTTCTGTTTCCTTGGCTTTCTGAACTGCGATTTCTTCCCGGATCTTCATCATCCTTTCTCTTTTTCTCACCTGTAGTTTGCCTGTAAAATTAATTTCCACCTTGCATCCAGAAGGACAAAAGCGTGTCTAAAGGCAAAATTCACTTACCTGATCTGTGACATCCATACCCATGTAGTTTATTCCTAGGGTCTCCCCTGTCTTGCTGAATACAGGTTCTACATAAATCAAGAATGTCTTTGAACCAAACAATTCTGTCTCAAAAGTAATTTCCCTTTTCGCAGGCAAGCCTTTTTCTAGAACTTCTCTCTTAAAATCTTGAGATTCTTTAACACCAGACCCTGTAAAAATTTCAACATCTGTTTTTCCAATGATATCCTGAAAAATATGAGTGAATTTTAAAAGTTCAGATATTTAAAGCTAATTTGTAGCAGAAACTCCCCATGGAAATAAAAGGCATTAAGTTTCATTTTGAAGAACAAGTTAACTTTTGAAAGAAAACAAATACAGCGCAATAACTAAAAACATATCTCATATAACCTTGAAATAAGATCTTCAACAGCAATTCATTACCTCCTCGTGCAAGCTTGGAAAGTGATTATAGATAAATCGATATCGCAACTCTTTGTCCTGGAAAATCTCAACAAAAACAAAAAAAAATCAACATCCTCATGAATTTTGATGTCACAAGCTAAGGATCATTCATAAGCTGTTCAAACATCCATGTGCCTTGCTGAGTACTAATTGTAATTTACCTGATGACCAATAACCACAGGTGCATTCTGGAGTACAAAATGCAAGAAATTATCTGC
This sequence comes from Acacia concinna, assembly GCA_037177275.1. Lineage (NCBI taxonomy): Eukaryota > Viridiplantae > Streptophyta > Magnoliopsida > Fabales > Fabaceae > Acacia > Acacia concinna. Next base: position 7,054,176 of record JBAGKO010000011.1, read on the forward strand.
CCTTTTCAGAATCTGGGACAATTCTTCTACAGGTGAGGACTGCTTCTCAAGATTCTTTATACTTTCTTGCAACTTCTCTGCAAGTATCTGCTCTCTTTGGACACTTGCTTCCAACATTTTCTCCAAGTCCAGTGCCTTATGTTTCCAATATACACTTGTTTCATACTCAGCATCTATTTCAATTCTCTTGTTCTGAACAGCAACATCACATTTCCTTCTTGGTACTTCTTGCCATAAATCATAAATTTCATCCAAAATAGAAACTGGACGTTTGTCCCCATATGTTTCTTCCTCAAACTGAAGCTCCTCCAATATCTGCAACTTCCGCAGCTCAACTTCATGCCTCTGTTTGCTTAAGTTGTCAAGTTCTTCTCTGAGAAGTTGCAAGGCATTGGCCTGCTTATACTCCAAGTGTTTCATGAGGTGGGAAAGTTGAGAAGAACCTTTATCTGTATAATTTGTGAGCTCCATGAGACGCTTGAAATCAACTATAGTTGATTCCATCATTATAATCTCTTCCAACATATCCTGGTCCTTTCCAGGCTTCTCTATATTAAATTTTTTGCCAACATCAGTTCCAATATCTTCAGGCCACATCGAATGGAGGACTTCTATGTCCATGTCCTCGACATAGTCATTCTCCATCTCACAAACCATGGTAGCCCACTGTTTGTATCCAATTCCCAATCCAGTCTTTTTTTTTTTTCTTTTCTATAATACGCTACTTGAAATTTCTTGATCTCTGGCTTAACTCAATAAGGCCTTTTACATCCAGACGATGATTCTGTCTGAACACAGCTGGAAAAGAAGCAAAGCACTTCTGCCTGTTGCAATCTGTTTGGCCATGGTTGGTCAAGTTATTAGGCACTGCATCAAAAAAAAAATAATAATAATAATTTCATACAGATTGTATTTTGTAATAAGTGTATATGTAACAGATACTGGAAAGCGGGAAAAAATACAAAGAAAGAAAGAAACTGAAGTAAAAGTAAATGAATAATTTGGAGAACACCAGCTCTAAAAGAGTGTGAAATAGCTGCAAGTTCAATGATCAGTCTCATTCCCAACAGCAACTGTATGATATATAATAAGAGAGGAATTGGCTTCTTCTTCCTCTTTATATATAAAAAACAGAAAAGATGAAAGTAGATTAACAGATAAAAGAGCTCAGGGAATTGCAGAGCTGAGACAAACGAATTTGATGTTTGAAGAAACGCAGAGTGGAAAACAAAGTTGGAAGACAGTTTTCTTAAGAAGTAGGATAGCTGGAGCGAATAATAAGTGAATCCCAATTGCCAAAAAAAGCTATAACAACGAAACGAAGGGCTCAAAAGTAAGCTAACCTTTTTTTTTCTTTTGGATTCAATGAAGCCACAGAGAGAGAGAGAGAGAGAGAGAGAGAGGGAGAAGAGGAGGACAGAACCAGAAAGGGGGAGAATTGAGGTCGACAATGTCCAAAAAGATTTAGTTGTAGATCTGAGGAATCTGTTCAAGAGTCAAAACGCAAAAGCCTTCAATGATACATCATAGAACGAAGCTAGACACTTGGGTAGAGAGGGAGAGAGAAAGAACGAAAGACGGTCCGTTTAAGTAGGTGACAGCATGTGGAAGAGAAAGGGAAAAAAGGGAAAACAAAGAATAAAAATGAGGAGAGAAGTAATCCAAGAAGAAGGAAGAGGCCATGTGCATTGGGATGTCAAAAACCATAGAAAATTAAGGGAGGACCATATGTGTTTTTGGTTTCTTAAATTAAAGTCATCTTTTCTTCGTTGTGAGGGGGGTTTGTTTGTAAGAGACAACAACGTTTAGAGCTCCCTTCAAGCTTAGATGTCGATCAAACCATCGTCTTATAATGTTTCCTTGCTGAGCAGCAGCACTGTTTCTCTTTCTCTCTCCTCAGAAGCAGCTTTCATTCATTGTAGAAAGGGAGAAAAATATACTATTATGGGGAAGAAGAGGTACCTTTTTAAATCCCCGCCCTTTCTCAGGGTGACGTACTACGTGGTGATGAGGCGCCTTCATGACGCGGTACATGCTAGAGAGTAGGGACTCACGTCACCGATCCAAAAGCAAGTGTGCCTGGGTATCTTTGTATTCAATTTTAAGAATAGTATTTAAAATTCGGATATAAATATAATAAGAGTTTTATCTCGACTTACGAATTATTAGTTAAGCTTAACTATATTTTTAGGGATGCATTTATCTATTATAGTAAATAGATCAAATTTTAACTATTAAAATTTAGGCCCATTTAATTGTAATTTATTAGTAGTGACTTATTTTTATTAAGTAATTTATAAGAAGTCAATTGTGTTTGAATGAGGTAATAGAAATAACTTATTTTAATAAGTCACTTGCATTTAAATGAGATAAGTAGAAAAATGACTTATGATGATTTTTTTAAAAGTTACATGTTAAAAAAATGTTATGATGTATGTGAAATAATAATACTGATTTAATATATGGAGTAAGAATTTTCTTTCCACGTTGCCCCTATTAATTTTTTGAGGGAAAAAACATTAACTTCGGTCCTAATTATAAGACCCAGTTAACTTTTTTTTAGAGAAATTAAGAAAGTAAAAGAAGTCACTTTATATATGGAGTAAGAACTTTTTTTCCATGTTGCCCCTATTAATTTTTGGGGAGAAGTACTACCTATAATCCTAATTTTAAAATTTAATTGACTTTTTTTGAAAAAGTTTATAAGTTAAACAAAATAGTTGGAAGAAAAATGATAAATTTTAATATTTTAAAATAATAAAATTGGCTTCTTTAAAATTATCTAAAAAAGTCAATTAGGTCTTATAATTAAAATTATAGGGAGCAGTAACATTACGAAGCAAACCAATAATCTACAAACCAAAATGTGTGGGGGCAGTGAGGAGCTGGAGGGGGGGAGGGAGGAGCATTAGAACGCTTTGATAAATCAAAATAGAAGGCTTATGGAAGATTATGAGTGGGACGGTTGCCCTTATTACCAGTATTAATTGCAAGAAAAATTAGGAAAAATCTCATAAAAATATTAAGAAAATGTGAAAAAGGCAATTTAATGTGTTGAAATATAAAAATCTCAATGAATCATTCAGTAGAAATTTAAAAATTTTTGCAATCTTGAAAATTTTGAGAAATTATCTAAATACCCTTAGATTTTATTTTAATAAAAAAATCTCTAACTCCTGCCAGCCGCCAGAGCTTTGTTACTTGTGACAAGAGGGGGTGATCGTCACCGCATAGTCAGTGACCTTGCCGGCGGTCAGTCATTGGAGCTCTGACACTAGTACAAGTTATTAATATAGATATTGTAATTGTTAATATAGATACTCAAGTTGTCAATATGATTGTGACACAGTCCATGGTGACCTTGGAATACTATGATTTGAATCTTCCATGAACTATAATCAAGAATGGGAATATCCGAGAAGCTCGCCTTGATCGGAATCCAAGGTTGCATGTGAGGGAAAAAGCTTCTCTGATTGATTCCTTCGTTCTCTCTTGCGACCGCTGCACTTCGTTCTCTGTCTCTATCTTGCTTCGTTGAACTGAAGGAAATGGTGAGGAAAGGGATACATGGATTTTTGGTAAAGTGAAGGTGAGGCAAAGGTGAATAATTGGTATTTTACCCTCAATAACTTTAGGCTTTAAGTTGGGTCCTTTTTCTTCAATGCTGAAAGACTAAATATTATCCGAAAAATTTCATTATCACGTTATAAAAGATTTCCTCCTTATTTAGCTTCTTTTATCCATAAGGAAAATTTCCTAAAAATATTAGGCCAAACGATAACCTCTAACTATTTTTCTTGAATTATTTCAAGAAATTTGGCATTTAATTCCTAAAATAACTTTTAAATTGTTTAGGCTACTATTTGAGAAATCAAACATCTTCATAATTTTCTAAATCTCAAAATAAGATTATATAATGATTTCTCAATCATCTATAAGCCTTTGACTAATCTTTAGTTAATTAATTTCCTTAAAGAAAATCCTGCCTAAAATCAGGATTTTGACCAATGATTCGCTTTTAGGCCATTCAACTTAACAATTTTTCTAATTATTCTCCTTCATTATGAAATATTTAATTCCTCAAATTTTGGGATATTACATAACATCCCGGAATTTTTGTAGATCGGAAAAGGGGTATTTTGGCCAAAAAGGTGTTTTTCGGCCAGACCAAGGGTCGTACCCCGATATTTTTTAGGACATAGATGAGGTATTTTGGATAAACTAATGGCCTTTGTCTGTAGAGGATTGAGAGATCTCACAACAATTAAGTGAAGCGTGGGTAGGGACCTTTGTGCAAAAATAGAAAATTCTATAAAGTTTCCAAACGAAATGCAGACAGGTCTAAGAACCCCAAAAATTCCCATAAAATCTCAGAAAATAGTAGAGGGCTCTAGAACAGTATGGCATAGTCAAAATGTCATTTCGAGGTCTGAAGAATTTATTATGAATTTTTGAATATTTTCAAAAATATTTGGCCGAATCGGGGTTTTTGGCCAAACCCTTATAATTATCAAATATATTGGGACCTTAGTGTTATGAGCTGGGCTATTAGAAAAGTAGTACATTATTTTAGGAAACTTTTGATGCAATAAGAATTAGAAAACAACCTGGTTATGTGAACAAAAGCCCTTAAAATCGCTAAGATATCGTTAAAATGGGTTTTAAGAGAAAACTTATTCTAGGAGTTCTTAACATTCAAAAATTACAAAATTTTAATGGAAGACTACTAATTTTTTTTAGTATTTTTTTAATTTTTCAAAATTTTTGGACAACCACTGAATTTTTGAGAATTTTTGAGGATTTCAGGCCTATACAATGGAAATTGCCAGATGAATTGGGCCTAGATGGGCACAACTCTTTATGGGCTGAAGAGGCCACATTTTTTGGTTTGTAGAAAGTGTCAAGAAGACACATGTCACAAGGAGAATAAAAACAGTGTGAACACAAGGAAAAGGTAAAAACTTTTTGGGAAAATTACACCTAAAGACTCAATAAATATTTGTGTTTTAACCTCTCCCCTTCACCTATAAATAAGAGCTCTCCCAGCCCCTTCTGGAGTAGTTTCTAGCAGTCCCGACACGACCTTCGATCCAAGTAAGTTTTGACTCCCTCCCTTTTTTGAATTCCTTTATTTATTAGTGTAGTTAAGGGGAGATTCTGTCCAATGGGGTAGGCCTAGATAGTAAACCTAAGGGGACGTTCTGTCCAACTATCTTGGCCAAAAGAAGCCTTCCTAAAGGAAAGTATTGTTCAATTGTTTTGGACCAGGATAACCTTTCTTAGGGGGAGATGTTGTCCAATGGTCCCAAACTAAGATAGCATTTCCTAGGGGAAGGTGTTGTCAAATGGTCCCTGACTAAGATAGCATTTCATACGAGGAGGTGCTGTTTGAAAGTTCCAAACAGAAGTAGGAATTCTTAGAGGGAGGTGCTGCCCAACAATTGGAAGGATTAGTAGGCACATCTAAGAGGAGATGCTACCCAACTGTATCGGCCATGGTAGTGGGGACAGACCAGCAGCAAGGACCTAGGGCTACACAGGGTGGTCTGTAAAGTAGTGCAGGTAAGGGATAGATATGGTATAGGAAGGGGAAGGACTTGGTCCACGTAGTAGGGAACCAGGACCCTTAGGGGATACAGGAAAGGAAGGGCGGTAGTATATTCGTAGGGGTGTAGGGTAACCAGATTTATTGTGGTCTATATAGGTGTTACAAAGAGGCATACTAGTAATCCAGTAGCTCC